>CAJNDV010009102.1:69372-79887 GCA_905221635.1 Symbiodinium sp. CCMP2456
GGTTTAGGGTTCAGGGCCTGGGGTTTGCATGGGGTCTAGATACTTCAGAGAGTTTAAGATTTCACATTTACCAGGGTTTATTGGGTTTGGTGAGGTTTGGGTTTACGGCTGGCTCATGGGTGCTTCTGTGTGATTTCTCTAAGTTTGTAGAAGGGCGTGTTGGTTTCATGAAGGTGCTTTTGAGGTGAAAGATTGCACCGAAGGGTCCTAAGTTACTCTAGGGGGGATACTTGTGTATCCCAGAGGGTCCGAGTACCCAAATATTAAGGTTTTAGGTCCAAAATCCATACTCTAAGTGGTTTTTGGACCCTGAAACCCTACTATTTGGGCACTTGGACCCTTAGGGTATACAGTCTCAGAGTTCTGAAATACAATCCCTACTTTGTGCTGTGTAAGCGCTCTGGGTTCTTCGGATAAATTTAGAGTTCAGGGGTTAGAGACATCGGCCGCGCCATCTTACAGTTCCCGAAGCCCCAAACCCTAAACTGAACTCCACTTTAGACATAATCAGCACAGGGTCACCACAAGCGGCATTAATCGGTGCCGGGAGGTGAAGTGTGCGGTGAACCTTATGACTATGCACGTACAGACCCGGTTTAGGGTTCGGGGTTCAAGTGCCCAAAGTGCTGTGGTTAGTAAGACATCATATGGAGCATCTATAAGGCTTGGGGGTTTAAGGGTCCAGGTTACAAGCACGACACACCGATGGTAGTTTTTCCCCAAAAACCTTGTTTAGGGTTTAGGGTTTAGGGTTTAGGGTTTAGGGTTTAGGGTTGCTAAACCCTAACCAGTATGATCCAGCCCTCGGCCCTAAAAGCTTCCTGAGGTGCATAAGCTTTTATAGACCGCGCTATGATCCCAGACACCTCCTGCAAAAGCGACCCCTGTAATTTGCGGGTAATTTGCGGGCGAATAATTTCGAATCATGTTCCTAGTGTTCCCCTAAAACTCCATGTGCTCCTATAGTATATATTTTGGTCTGAAAGTAGTCCCTATATAGGTACTTCGGGGCCAATATATGTACTATGTAAATGCATGGACCCTTAGTGTTCGTGAATATTTTTCCGGAGCTCCCAATATTGTAGTGTTGCTCTTCCCTTTAGGGTCCAAAGGAGCTAAGTATAGGGTTTAGGGTTTAGGGTACTTGGGTTACGGAGAGTAGTTTTGTAGGTTAGTATTCAGAAGAGTATATGACTATTAGGCACTTCAACCCTTAAGGTTCAGGGCTGCTTGCTGAAAGCTAAACAATGCAAACCTCAGTCCCAAAGCCTAAATCCCACACTCTAGACCATTGCGAGCAGAATCCAGAAATTGCACCACCTCCCGGCTATCCGACCGAGTATGAGTCCAGGTGGATTGTGGCACTGCTTAGGGTGATCCTTGATGTGGTGAAGAATCCGGCAGTGGAAGGGTCAATAGATGGACGTATCAGGTCAATTGCGCTGCTACAAGAGCTGTATCATCAGGTACAACCGGGCGGTAAGGAGGAACAAACATCATTGACTCGATTCATCCGGTCGCTTGATCCGGTGAGCACGGCGCAAGAGGCGGTGACAGTCTTGAGGCGGTGGAAGCTGGCTAAGGCTCGGGTGTAGGCATTGGGTTTGCCGGAGGCGGCCCCTTTTGAGATGATCAAGGGCCTGCAGACATTGGTCAGAAATCTTGAGCGTCGCCATGATTCTCTGAAAACCAGGCTGGCATTAGCTCGTTCGACTCCTGCAGTGCAACTTGGACAGCCGACTGGCGTTGATGTGCTGGTTGAGGCCATAGAGATGGAAGTCAGGCAGTTGGCAGCTGACGAGGTGACGCGAGGACATCGAAACCCTATAGGCCCTAAATCCTCACCCTTGCCCTAAATTCGAAAGCCCTAAACCCCTAAACTTCTAAACCCTACACCCTACACCCTAAACCCTAAACCCCTAAATCCTAAGCCCTAAGCCCTAAAATAAAACCCTAAACCCTAAACCCAATCCTTCTCAAAGTTGCACGAAAACCTTATGCAGTATGCTTTTTCGGGGGCAAAAAGCTTCAAAGCAAGAGTCCGCAAATCCCAAACCTCCCATGAAGCTCTTGCAGAACCGTCTACGAGGTTTAGGGTTTAGGGCTTGTAGGGTTGGAAAACCCAGCTCCTACACCCTAAACCCTGAACCCTAAACTCTAAACCTTAAACCCTCTGCCCTAAACCCCAAAACCCTAAACCCTGAACCCTAAACCCTGAACCCTAAACCCTAAACCTTAGACCCTCTGCCCCAAACCATAAACCCTAAACCCCTAAACCGTCTTATGGTACAAAGGAAGTCCATGAGTGGAGACAAAGAGCTGGACTTCGACACGCTCCAGCACCTTGGACGATCACCGTTGGGGCTTTGGGTTTAGTTCTTAGGGTTGAGGGTTCAGGGTTTAGGATTACGGTTTAGGGTTTAGGGTTCAGGGTTTAGGGTTGAGGGTTGATGATAGAAATCCTGCACTACCTTAAGGACCCTAACCTACGGGAATCTGGTATATTCCTTACTTTGGGTAACGCAGGATTTAGATCATCAACCATTCCTGAGAAAAGATTGGTTTGCTGGTTATCGGTTTAGGATTGTTTTGGGTCAATTAGGGATTTTTGTTTTAAGGGTTGGGTAGTTTGGGCGTAGGGTGGGAGAGTCAGCACGTTCACTGTTTTGGAGTCTAGGATGGTAGCGTTATTGAGCTTGTTTCTGTTGTTGCTGTTGCTGTTGTTGTTGGTATTGCCGAGGAGTATTAAAGGCGAAACCTACCATGGTTTGTGCCGACGTCCCTGAAACCAGGTCTTGTTTCCGGCCATCTTCCGATGACAAGCCTGGAAAGTTTAAGGTCAGAGCATAAGCCTGACGGTCCATGTACTTATAAGCAGTAGATACATTGACCGGACTTAGAAGTATCATAGCCCCAATTAGGGGTCTCCTTATACAGGAACCCTACGCCCTCGAAGCCACTAGAAGCATGAACGGGGATCCCTTCGCTCCTTTTTGGAGGAGTTAGCAGAAGCACTAGAAGGTCAGTCAAAAGCCGAAACCCTGAAACCTCAACCCTAATCCCTCGACCCTAAAACTTCAACCCCAAGCCCTAAACCCTAGAACCTGGACCCTAAACCCTAAATCCTCAACCCCAAGCCCTAAACCCTAAAACCTCCACCCTAAACCCTAAGCCCGCAAGAACAAACCCTACTTAAAGGATCATGGGACTTAGTAACTGAGGTTATAAATAAGGTAGCTATACTTAAAATTGCTTATAACCTCAGTTAAGGTTCTTATAACCCTACTTACTAAGTCCCAAGATCCTCCAAGTACTCATACCGAGAAGGCCAGAGCCCGACAGCCAAACCCTAAAACCTATGGAGTCCTATAGATCCCTTCAAGGAAATGCTTCAAAGGGGCCCTCAAACCCTAAATCCTAAGCCCTGAACCCTATAAATCTAAAACCCTAAATCCTAAATCCTAACCCTAAACCCTAAGACCTAAACCGTAACCCTATATATATATATATATAAACCTCAAACCCGAAATCCTAAAAACCTAAAACCCTAAAACCCACGCGACGCTGAGAATGCGGGACACGCCGCACAAAGCCATCCTGAAGAAAGAAGGCAGGATTGGGGGGGGTTAGGGGGGTTTAGGGGGTTTAGGGGGTTTAGGGTTTAGGGGGTCAGAGGGCCCCTTTAAGGGATTAGGGTTTAGGGGGTTTAGGGGGTTTAGGGGGTTTAGGGTTTAGGGGTTTCGGGGTTTTGGGGTTTGGGTTTGGGGTTTAGGGTTGGGGGTTTAGGGCGTCAGAGGGCCCTTTTAAAGGGTTCCCGTACGGGTTCCTTCCAGGAATCTATGGGGATCCATAGGGTTTGGGGGGTTTAGCGGTTTAGGGGGGTTAGGGGTCGAAGCCCGACGTCTGGGAGTAATATCCCGTCGGGTATTGATTTGGGGACCTAGACCCTAAACCCGAAAACCTTACTATTTGCATACTCGGACCCTCTGGGATACCCCAAAACCCTACTGACTTTTGTTGCGGCACTTGTCTTCGGGTTTAGTGCTCCTTTTGACTTCAGCTTTTAGGGATGCGGGTTCAGGGGTTATAGGTTTAGGGGCTTAGGATGTGGGGTTTAGGGGTTTAGGGGCTTAGGGCTATTGGTTTGGGGATCCTCCTCTAGAGGGTCTTGTTTTTCAAACATCAGGCTTGAGGGTTTAGATATGTGTTCGGGATCCCCCTAAACCCCATAAGGGTCCATGTATCCATGTGAGTATACTTTGTCCGTCAAGTACCCATATGGGTAGTTCTCTAAATTAGGGTCGCTTTCTAGGTCCCCAATATGGTACGGCACCCCCCCTAAAAAGGTACCCTAATTTAGAGAGCTACCCAGAAAGGGACTACATTAAGGCCTAGGTATACACTGTTTGGGCACATGGACCCTTAGGGACCCTAAACCCCGCTTTGAGAGGGTCAAGAACTTCTGGATCCTCTTGCAAGGTTCCGGAGAGTTTAGGGTTTAGCATTTTAGGGTTTAGGGTTTAGCGTTTAGGGTTTAGGGTTTGGGGTTTAGGGTTTGGGGTTTAGCATGTAGGGTTTAGGGTTCAGGGTTTAAGGTTGTGCATGTAGGGTTTAGGGTTTAGCATTTAGGGTTTAGGGTTTAGCATTGAGGGCTTAGCATTTAGGGTCCAGGGTTCCGTAGATTTTGTCCGAGGCCCTTAACCCTCCCTGAGTTAAGGCTTACAGCCCCCCTCCTAAACCCTAAACCCTTAACCTTCCTGAGGTCCCCAAAACAGTCAAATCGGTTCAGTGGTTTAGTAAGTTCAGGGTTTGGGGTGTGGGATTTAGGGTCCAAGTACTCCCTAGTCGGGGACTTTGGGTACTGTTTGGCTATCCAAAGCCATGAATAAGGCTTACTTAGGGCATAGAACACCCAAATCTTCCAGAACGCCTTAACTAAGAAATACACCCTAAACCCTAAACACTATAAACCCTAAACCCTAAACTGTAGTAGGAGCCCTAATACTATGGTCCATTCCTTAACTCTGGAGTTTGGAGATCTTGGCAACCTAAACCCTGCCTAAACCCTACAGAACCCTTGTAGATCCCTTAACTGGGTCCTTGTTGGATACAATTTTGCGTTTTTGTTATAAGAAAACCCATAAGGATTAAACCTGATCATTTTTAATATAGTCCCAACAGGGAATCAGTTAAAGGAACCTTTCAGGAAACCTGGAAGATGTAAGAAAAGGGGCCTTAATAATTAGAATAGGGTTTGGGGGGTACATTTATATTATAATAAGGAATCCCAAAACCCTCATTATACCATAATTATTAAAAATGAACCCCCAAAACCCTATTCTAATTAGTAAGGCCCCTACAGTAGAATTCAAAACCTGTTTAATAAACCCTAAGCCCTAAACTCTAACTGACGCTTCGCCCCGAAGGTTGGATATTGACGGACGAGACGGAGCTCAAAGGCACAGCGGGGGCTTGGGTTTAGGGCTTAGGGTTTGAATTTAGGGGCTTAGGGTTGAGGGTTTAGGGTTTGGGTTTAGGGGTTTAGGGTTTAGGGTTGAGGGTTTAGGGTTGAGGGTTTAGGGCTTACCCTAAGGCTCCAAATAGACCAAAAGGCTTACATTGCATGGTCCTTGGGCCCAAAAGCCTTAACAAAGGAGTCCTTAGAACCTTAGGGTTAGGATTGAGGGTTTGGGGTTCAGAGTTTAGAGGCACCAAGTACCTAATGGTCATAGGCTGTATAAGGTTGCTTTCAGTCAGAACCTGTTTGAGGGCGCCTTACGGGCCCCAGTCCCCAACATGTATAGGGTTTAGGGTTTAGGGTTTAGGGTTTAGGGTTTAGGGTCCTTCAAGTACTAACCTACACTACTACAATCCCACACCCAAGTATCTACTACTGGGTTCTTTGGACCCGTTAATTTGGGGCTCAGGTTGCGTTGAATATGTAGGATCTTGGGTTTGGGTTTGAGCCTTGGCTTTTGGGTTCTAGGGTTTGTGATTTTTGCTTGCTTACATGTAGCATCGAGTGTTTAGGCTATGTCACAGCTCTACACTAGATACTGCTTGTCGTCACGCTTCCTGTCTAGGGATCAAGAAGCCGGTGTAGTGATTCGTATTGTCGATATTCAGGAACTGCGCATCAAACAAAACTCCCTACGCAGCCAGGAGAGGGAAAGCCACGCTAGCCGCAGTGCAAGCCCGAAGCCTTACCAATCCACTGCTGGAGCCAGGGAAACCAGGCTTCAACAGTTCCACTCAAGTGATTACCTCTTCCCCCTAAAGACAATCGCTGATGGTCTTGATGCTCCGCAGCGCGCGCCTTCATCCGCCAAAGAACGAAGCATGCAGGCTCGAAATTCGAATCTTAAGGCAAGTGTGAAATCATGTTCCATAGTTAGTATCAATAAACCCTAAACCCTACAATAAGATCCCATATCGAAGCTGCCCTACAAGGTGACAAGGTGCCCCAATTCCGCAAAACCCTGAACGGTTGTGGCTGCTACTGGCGATGGCCATGCCACTATGGCCATCCACCCCAAGCCCCAAACAAAACAGCTCCCTCAACCCTAGACCCTAAACCCTTAAAGCCTAAACGCTAAACCCTAAGCCCTAAGCCCTAAACCCTAAACCCCTAAAGCCCTAACTCTAGATCCTAAACCATACTTAGTTCATTTCAAACCCTAAACCCTAAATCCTTTAACCCTAAACTCTAGGTCCTAAACCATACTTAGTTCATTTCAAACCCTCAACTCTAGACCCTAAACCCTTTAACCCTAAACTCTACATCCTAGACCATACTTAGTTCAGCTCCCTCAACTCTAGACCCTAAACCCTTTAACCCTAATCTCTACATCCTAGACCCTTAAACCTTCAACTCTAGATCCTAAACCCTTTAACCCTAAAGTCTAGATCCCAAACCACACTTAGTTCATTTCAAACCCTAAACCCTAAACCCTTAAACCCTAAACTCTCGATCCCAGACCCTAAACCCTAGGCCCTAGGCCCTAAACCCTAAAACCCTAAAGCCCTAAAGCCCTAAACCCCGAACCCTAAACTCTAGATCCTAAACCATACTTGGTTCATTTCAGAGGATCTGAGAATTTTGTCCGACAGGCACTTCCCAGTACTTCGACATCGAGACAGGGCGCCTCGATAGTCTTCAAGTTATGGCTGTAGGGTTTAGTGTTTAAGGTTTGTTGTTTAGCGTTTAGGGTTTAGGGTTTAGGGTTTAGGGTCTAGTAAGTAGGTAATAAGTAGACTTATAAGTACCCTAAAAGGGACCCTAATTGGGGTTATGATACCTCTATAAAAGAACTAGTTACTAAGTCTCCCGACCCTCCAAGTAGGGTTCAGGGTATAATACTGGCTTACCAGATCGCCCCGCCCAGAACCCCTTAAGTAAGGAATATACCGTAAAGTATAGTACGAACCCTAAGATGATTTAAGGTATACCTGCAGCTACCATAACCGACCTTTTTGTAGGCTCTTATGAAAACCCTAATATATTTCTTTTAGGGAAGTAGGTTTTGGTAGGCTAAGGTTTTCCTTAAGGCGCTTCGGAAGATCTGGATAGGTAGGGTTTTGGGGGTTTGGGATTACCTGATAGGGTTACATGTGCTTCCCATGTTGATAGATAGATAAATGCCAGTGTATCCAACATGTAGTGTAGATATCAAGATATGTGTACGTATATATATATATATATAGATATATAGATATCTGTGAGCAGATATAACTAACATATATTACATATACATACATATATATATATATATACATATATATATATATACATATATATATATATATAGATAGATACACCCACATAATTGTCCCTGAAAGCGGTGCGGGTTTTCGGTCTACAGGTAAGGTTAGGATTTATGGGTCCGAGCTTAGGGCTGAAAAGACAACAGGGCACTCTATGCATAAAAGGCCTTACTTGGAGGGTCGGGGGACTTAGGGCTTTAGGGGTTTAGGGTTTAGGGGTTTAGGGTTTAAGGTTTCAGGGTTTAGGGTTTAGAGTTTAGGGGCTTTGGGTTTAGGGCTTAGGGCTTATTTCTTGAAGAGTCAGGGGACTTAGTAAGTACTTACTTTATAGACTTATAAGTACCATGACCCCAATTAGGATCCCTTTCAGGGTACTTATAAGTCTACTTATTACCTACTTACTAAGTCCCCCGACCCTCCACGTAAACTACCAGAACCTGGTAGGTTAAGGTGGGTTTAGGGAAGAGTTTCCCTAAGGGTCCATGTACTCCTGCTAAATACTTTGGACTTAAAGTAGTCCCTAGAAAGGTACATAACTAGAATATGATTTTTGTGGTATTTTACTATATATTTAAAATGAGGAGCCCCCCCCAAATAGTATAGGTAATTATAAAGGCCTCTATATTACCGGACCGTCAGGGCTCTGGATTAGGACCTAGGAGCTTTGGATCTTGATTTATCGAAAGGGTCTAGGGTTTAGGGTTTAGATCTTTCGGCATGAAAGTGTCCTCGGGTTGTGTGTGAGAGTGCTCTTAGAGGCTTCAAATGTTGAAGTTGTGGATCGATAAGTGCGTGCTGATCATGCTCCTTATCGTCGCCATATTTACATGGGTGGTTGTCAAAATTAGCGTCTCTTTTTGGGGTACCCTAAATAGTAGGTGCCGTATTGTAATAAGGACCCAAAAAGGGACCATAGTTTTGACAACAAACCACATGGGTGTTGTCCACAAGCCCTTGTCTTAAAGTTATACTAGCGCTTACGGAATATTGTCCCAGAAGCTACAGTTTGCTGGTGCACGAAAGCGCTGCCTCAAGCCGAAACCCTGTAACAAGAAGCCTGTATCGCAGAACCGGACCTGCAGATCCCAAGCAAAGCACCGCACCACACCGACACACGTTCACTCCTAAGCTTTAAACCCTAAACCCTGGACCCTGAACCCTAAACGTTAGCCTTAAGCCCTAACCCCTGAATCCTAAACCCCAATAAGGTTCATATATACTACCATTTTGGAATTGGGTCTTAGAAGACCATCCCTATTATGGTTTTGGGGGACCTAATGCCATAATGGTAGTGCATGGACCCTAAACCCAAAACCTTAAAACCCTAAACCCGAAAGCCCTAGAACCCTAAAGCCCTAAACCCTAAACCCAGAAGTCCTAAAACCCTAAACCCTAAACCCCTCTTGAGCCCTGGACCCTAAGCCGATCAGCTTGAGCCGTGCATTGCTTTGGGTGTCGGGGCCTACGTAGGTCCTAAGTGCCTAGTGGGCTTCCTTTACGTGTTCCTTTTAAGGGCTTTTTTAGGGGTCCCGTTAAGGGTTCCTTTAGGGGTTTAGGGTTTTAGGGTTTAGGGTTTAGGGTTTACGGGTGTAGGGCTTAGGGTATACAGCTGGCCCCTGTTTTGGTTAGGGTCAGGGCGTCTTCCTTGACTGGCCCCTATTTTCCTAGGTAGTCGTAGGGAGACCCCCTGAACAGGACCCCTTAAGAGGGCCCTTATTTGAGAGGGTCTATATCCCCAAACATCCCCCCAGGCCTAACTCCTACTATTTTGGGTTGGGCTCCCTTTAAGGTTTAGGGATTCGGGTCCAGGGTGCAGGTTTTAGGGTCCTATAATGATGCAAACTTGAGGAAACTTAGCGACTAAGTTTTAGGGCTCCGATAAATGAACAGACCCGGGAAACTGAAGAACAGTTTCCATCTCTAGTGAGAAGACTGTAGTAATAAGAACCATACACATATCGACAACAGGATTATACTGATACGGATGGTAAAGAATAGTTACGAATCAACAATAGCAGCAACCATAGGCCCTTCCTTACAAAAACCGAAGGACTCTAAACAAAACCTAAACCCTAAGCCCTAAGCCCTAAACCCTAAACCCCCGCTTTGAGCTTTAAGCCCTTAGCCCTAAACCCGAAACCCAAAGCTTTGAGCCCTAAACCCTACTATAGGGGCTTTAAAATTTACCTATACTACTTTGGCGGGTTCCTTATTGTAATTACAGTAAAATGGGCCCCAAAACCCGATTCTAATTATTAAGGCCCCTACCTTCAGCCCCAAGCCCTAAACCCCAAACCCTAAACCCCGAACCCCAAGCCCTAAAACCTATACCCTAAGCCTTAAACCCTAAACCCCAAGCCCTAAACCCTAAATCCTAAACCCTAAGCAATAAACCCTAAACCCCAAGCCCCAAACCCTAAATCCTAAACCCTAAGCAATAAACCCTAAGCCCTGAGCCCTAAACCCTAAACCCTAAACCCTAAACCCTAAACCCTAAACCCTAAACCCTATTAGTATATTCCTTAATACACCCTGAGCCCCAAGGCATGGCGACAGGAAGTGCTGCAGTTGCTGCTGCCAGGGGCCGGAGCTTCCAAAGGAGATCGCTCGGTGCTCTGCACGCACTTAGAGGGCTTAGGGTGTAGGGGGGTTAGGGCTTAGGGTTTTAGGGTTTAGGGTTTAGGGTTTAGGGTTTAGGGTTTAGGGCTTAGGGTGTAGGGCTTAGGGTTTAGGGGCCTTAAGAATCAGATA
>CAJNDV010009113.1:0-52964 GCA_905221635.1 Symbiodinium sp. CCMP2456
ACAGGTGACGGCGCACGTGGCATCATACAGCAAGAATAAGCGTTCGGCCAATGCGGCCAGGGCTCCTTTTCCTCCTCCTGCTACTGCTGCTGCTGCTGCTGCTGCTGCTGCTGCTGCTGCTGCTGATGGTTATGGTTTATACAGAATACTCGCACTGCTGCCGCTGTTGCCGTCGCTGCTGCCAATGCTCTTGACTCTTGTTGTCGTCGACGGTATTCTTTCAAAATTAGCGTATAACTTGACATAGCAATCGATGTTGGGGGCGGTTTGCCTGTTTGCTCCGTGCCTGCTCTTCTTGTTGGTGGTGGTTTTGCTCATAGTCTTGCTGATAGTCGTTTCCTTGTCAACAGCAAATTATCCGGTGATTTTGGTGAACAGAGCAGCACGAACAAACTCGCGTCGCCAAGCGCAGGAGAAGCGCTTGGCCGGCCGACAACTTGTCCGCGATGTGGTGGCAAAGTCGGCTGATGTGACGGCGCTGGTAGCTGTCGCTGAGGCCGCAGATGAAGACACGACCCTCCACAAGACACTGAGGTTCAGACGTCAGACAATGCCAGTCTTTCTATGGCAAGTGGTCCGGGAGGGGTTACGCCAATCCTGTGAAATTTCCGGAACGGTAGGTTCGTGTTGCGCACTCGCTGGATACGCACTAACTATGCCGAGCAGCTTGAGCATGCAGTGCTCCATGTCCCTGCAGTCGTGGGCAGAGCTGGCGAAGAAAGCGGGAAAGATTGATGAGAAGCAGGCCAGGTTCAGTCCGAGTCACACACACACACACACACTCGGCGCGCACGCGCACTTGTCGGTGTGCGTACTGTGAGAAGCAGGCAACATTGCAAGCCTTGGCCGAGCTTCTTGCCTGCACAACCTGGGCGGAAGTCGTTGCTGGAAAAGTTGAGAAGATGGATGCAGTGACTCTGCAGTTGTCCTTGCTTGCAGCCTCCGGGGCTCGAGGGGACTACATTCGGACCTGCTAGGCCGCCCCTTGTAGGAGCCATGGATGAGAAGAAGCACGGCCCAAGCTTCAGCATGGACACATTGAAGGACCCAGAGAAGCTGAAGGCCTACATGATGAAGTATTCTCAAAGCGAGGCCTTCAAGATCTGGGCTGGCTTTGCCGTCATCGCCTTTATTGTTTTCATGTTGGTGTCCAGTGGTGATTTTTCATTCTTGTTGACCCTCTCCTCCCTACTCAGCACCTTCAGCTTTCTGATGGTGGCTTTGAAGATGGAGATTGGAAGATCGTGCAAGGGCGTCTCCCTGAAGATGATGGAATGCTACTTGGTCATCTTCTTCTTTCGACTCTGCGCAATCATCCCCTTCGAGGGCTACCTGCCGTTCGACAAGTCTGGCGACTGGTTCTACCAGACCTGTGAAGCTCTTGGCTTCTGCCTCGCCGGAACCATGGTGTACTTTTGCCGCGTGAAGTATGCGGCCAGCTACAACCCTGAGACGGACACCTTTCAGCACCTTTACCTCGGTGTTGGGGCCCTGGGCTTGTCCTTGATCTTCCATCCGAACTTGAACGGCTTCCTTCCCTCAGACATGGGCTGGGCCTTCGCGCTCTACCTGGAGTCGGTCGCCGTCTTGTGCCAGCTCTTCATGTTCATGAAGGAGGGCCGTGCGCAGGAGCACACTTCGCATTTCCTCGCGGCGCAGGCCTTGGCGAAGGTCATGTCCTTCATCTTTTGGGCCGCTTGCATGCTGATGGCTTTCCATGACCTACCCCGAAGTCGACAGTAGACAAGACAGTATTTCGAAACATCTTGCTAGAGTACTTGGTTGTAGTGCAGTGTCAACTTCGCTGCGAGCTTTGCGCTTGACCGAGGCATCCTCCTTCAGCGAGCCTCAGCTGACAACCATGGCCGTATTTGAAGCTCTAGGGTGCTTATAGAGTCTATAGAGTCTGATGCAGTCGAATGAATACCTTGGTGTCGGTGTGTTGAGAGTGATGGTGCCCCCTTTGGCGATGCCTCCCGTAGTATGTCGGGCTGGAGTGCGTGCTATATTTCCCATTGTGGCGAGGGCCTGCGGTAGCGTTCATGGCCGGGTCACCAGCAACGCCGCCATCCGGAAGCTGGTCAAGAAGACCAACCCAACAGACGCGAGAATACCTGCCATGTAGATCCTCGGGACTGCCATGCGCGAACCAAAAAATACGAAAAGGCAGAAACACTGAGGAGAAGCTGGCTTCCGTGTGAAGAGGCAAGCTTTCTCCGTGAAGTAGCCAGTGCGCGCACAAAACGTGAAAATTGCCTTCCAGGCTACAAGCTGATGCTGCTACAAGTAGCTGCAAATGTATAAACTACACCGTCTGGAAGCCGTGCCTGCCTTGAGCGAGTGCGAGTCCACATCAAACCGAGCCTGACACCGACTCGACACCCCGTACTACGCAGCTGAAACTAGAGCCCATCTTTTGCTTACATTCAGAGCTTGTCGGGGTGCCGACACAATTATAATCCTGCACGCTTGCACTGTGCCATGCTGTCGTGGCGGCGGGGTTGTTGTCGAGGCGCTGATGGGGTGATGGGACGGGGTGCGGCGGTAGACCGTGGGTCAAGCAGACCAAGGATGTCCCCGGAACACAAAGAGCACCGAGAGGATGAAAGAAACGGCCAGAGTTTAGAAGCCAAGGTGAGACGCACAGAATGACCAGCGCTGTTAGTATAAGGAAATCAGAGCCTCCGACAGCAGGCATGGAGCACTTCTATCAATGGTCAACGGAAGCAGTCAGGGCCACCGAAACATGAGGAGCCTGCTAGAAGCCACAAATCAAGCCGCCTGCAGTGAAGAGTTGTGCCTTCGCCGAGGAGCTGTCAGACCCAAACCATCACATCAAGGCCTTCGTTGGCAATTGGGTTGTTTGTGCACAGCTCGTCCAGTTGCTGATCATGGGTGACTTTATTTATCACTACATGCGGTGTATTCAGCAAGGAATTCCTGTCTCACAGCTCCTGTCCTCGGATGCCGTATGAGAGACGGATTGGAGGCGACATCTTAATTTTAGCTTTCTCAACCTTCTTTCCAAGCTTCTCCACTCGAAAGCGGAGCGCCGTGATTACCCTATGGGGACTTTGAAGGCAGTTGCTGTGCAGTCGACTGTCGAGCGCCGTCAGCCTTGTGCACGTTTGAGTCTGAACAAAAACCCACGGCGGCAGCGCTGAAAAAGAGGGGGTTTTGCTGACCAGTCTCTGAGCAGAGGGATGCTCCGCTTTTGCAGGGATGGCCTCGGCTGCCTCGCAATCACTAGCCCAAGCAGTCCACCCAGAATAGTCATGATTTCCCTGGGACTGAGGCTTGCAAGCAATTTGCCCAAGATGGAGGAAGCCACGACAGTCGCAAAACTCATCGAGCTCCGTCTGCATTGATGGAATGGTCTCAGGTAAGCCACCTGAGCTTCTACATAAGTCTACACCCATCTTCTACATAAGTCTATACGCATATTTCTACTGCTATTCGGGCATTTTCTCCGCCTGACACAGTGGCGGCAAGTCTTCAAAACGGGGATCGCCCGCCACGTTCCGTGTTTCAATCCATCAGCCACTGGCTAATGATGTAGCTTAGTGACTTACGCCTCCTGTTCAAGCTTCAATGCTTGTCATCCAAACAGGCGCTTGGAGGTAGCTCAAGCACATGCCAAGAAGCACTGCAGGTGTTAGGTGCAGGACTTGACCCCTACTCGTACTCCTGTTTGGCTGGCCCAGGCGCCTGCCTAGAATTAGAATGCCATGAGAAAATGCACCTGTGCTGGGGGAGACCACGAGGCATGCTGTGCACATTCCACTAGTGACGAGTGACGAAATAGTGACTCGGAGACGAACCTTTCCCCTATGTACCGTGGCCCCAGGACGCGAAGGGTCCTTTGATCAAGGTCGCGGCCGAGGATGCAAACGAAGAGACGCTTCGCGCATTCTTTCCCGAGCGGGTTGAAGGCCTCGGTTGCGGCTGGGTTCCTTCACAGTGGCTCCTCACGCGGAATGTTTGCACTGTTTACTTTGGCGTTTTTCGTAAGTCCACCAAGAACGCGATTCCTGGCCTACACAGCTTTGGGTGCACTGGCCGTGCTGCTGCCATCCTCGGCGCAAGACCAGGCAAAGCCGACATCTTGAAGACAGTGGTATCGAGTAGCAGCACTTAGTTACGGTCAGTTCATTGATTTCATTCGGTATAGCTCCGGGGCAGGTGCTGATCTGTGTTTACTATGTAAATGTCCGGAGTCGGGATTCGGGTAAAGCTGGGTTGCCTCGGGCATTTCGAGCCGGCAGCTTGTTCCAAACCTGGCCAGGTAGTGGCTGAGCTGTTGAAACCGCTGGCCGACAAGAAGGCACCGGAACGTGCGCGCCTGGCGGCGCTGACGGCCATGGCACAGGTGGCACAGCAAAGCGAAGGTGCCATGATCTTCGGAAACTGCATCAGCTACTCCAGACACCTAGCTCGCGCCTGACAGGAACTTCCAGAACCTGGGCCGGCAGCTTTGTGGACAAGGCAAGTTGGGTCGGGGAATCCCCATGTGAGCCGAGAGCCTTCGCCTTTCAGTTCTGAAAGGCTCTCCCTTTGCTGACTTTGGCCTCCACCAAGCCTGCTCAGCGGATGCAGAGCCTCTTGGCCTGGGCCACCGTTGGATCCTTGGCGAAGGCACAGCCTCAAGCAGCCCTTCAACCCTGCATCAACAAACTGCGCAGGCTGATCCCGAAGCCTTGAGTTCCAAGCTCAAGAAGGAGCAGTTGACTCTGCTCAAGGACCGCTTCACCCTGGCTGTGGCAGAGCGGACTTGCTTGTGCCACAGGAGAGTGTCTCTTTCCTCAATGCTCTGCCTATCATCCAGAAAGCCCCGCCCGCGGAGCTGTCCGCTCAGGCCGGATTAGGGAGGAGACCTCTGCAGATTTGTTGCTTCACACGACGCGCTGGCGCACTGGCTGGCCAAGGCTCAATTTTGGCGAGCGCTGCTCGCAGGCCTGATTCCTGGTAGCCCGTCTTTGGCGGATGCGGCGAAGGAGGTCTCCTGGTTGGCCCTGCCAAAAAAGCCGCCGGGGACTTGACTGTGCCACCTAGGGACCTAGGCAAGGTTTCTCCAGTCTCCAATCGAGAGACAGTGCACTGAAGGTTCGGGAAAACACTGCCCATTGTGCGCAGCACAATTGTACTTCTCGCAGGCAGACGGCATTAGCGCCCCTCCCATTCGCACCACGGAATTTGTGCCGTCGTTTATCGCTTTGCATCGCTTCTGCTTTTGAGCCTCCTTCGAAGGCCTGCACAGTTCCTCTCCCGAACGTGGCCTTCGGACTGAGTCGGAGGAGACCTGCCAAAATAGCCGAGTGCATGATATGATCAGCCTATGTGGGGTTCGCATGCCCCCAGCGAGTAATGCCGGATGCGCCCAGTTCTTGTTTGCTAAGGCAAACAGGCCGAGCCAAGTCATGAACCTGACGGCCATTATTCAGCAGCTGAAGGCTGGCATTGTGATTACGTCTGCATGCTTGTGCCGTGATGCTGGCTTCAGGACGAGGACGCCAACAACATCCTTCTGTTGTTGGCAGAGGCTAGATTCTCGTCCAGCATGTAGGGAGGCTGCGTTATGTTGCGGTGGAACGAAAACCCACGCCACCTGCGGAAGACTTGTGCAGATTTTCGCACCACTGTCTTTGTAGGCGTTCATCGCTTGGCTTGCTGAGATGGCTGCGCTTCCGAAACCACAACGACAGGTCTCTTGGCTTTCTGATCCGGCTTGGCTGGGACCATCCAGTGCTCCATCCCTGTCCACTGTTTAATTAAGGTAAACAGCAGTGCCCTGCGCGACATCTTGGTCGATCTTTGCCATGCCGCTGCGACAGCCTCTGGCCCGCTTCGCCCGGAAATCGTGTGCTTGCTCCGCGGCGGCGCATTGATCCATTCTTGGCAGCAATTGCATGTGCCAGTGAAGTCGCCCTTTTTTTGCAGCAGGCTTTCTCTTGCCGCTCATCACCCGCTGCTGGGTTCGCGGCACTGGCCGCAACTGAAACACTGGAGATGGCTGCGCTATAGGGGTCCATTGGCTGCGTGCTTCGAGAAGGTGCCCCAGTGCGCAGCATATCCGATGGGTACATAGCTTGAACATGTAATGTCTTGGCATCGACAACCCATTGATACGCAAAGTAATTTCAACTGCAGGGCCAGCACAGTGCAAAGCTGGTTTGACGGCTGCATTGGTTGGATGCGACAGGCTCTATTCACACTGTTCAATATTATTCAATGTCGTTATTGTCATGCATGTCCCCATGGTCCGCATGAATTCAGCCTTGTGCTTGTGACCATACGGCATGTTGTTGTGTGATGATCATCATTCGGCTAGTTTCTCTTCTGTTGTGCCTGCTTGACCATGCCATGTCAAGAGCGCTGTTTGACTATTATCCGTTCGTCGTCGTATGAACGCCTTACGGTTCGACTGATGCGACGACGTTTGGCTGTCTTCGTCTCCTTTCAGTTGGTAGTGGTGGTAGTCGGAGCAGTATTCGCAGTATAAGTAACAGTAGCACCAACATCGGCCAGCAGCAGCTGGAGTAGGGCTACTAGTCAGTAGTAGTTATCACTACCACTATCACAGCAACAGCAACAAGTACTTCTGCTGCTGCAGCTACTACTACTACTACTACTACTACTACTACTACCACTACTGCTCTTGCCACTACTGCTACGCCGCCTACTGCTACGGAACTGCTACTGCTACTACCCTGCTACTGCTCCTGCTGCTGCTGCTGCTGCTACTGCTGCTGCTACTGCTACGATCGTCGTACCAGTGCTTTCACTACTTCTACTGCTGCTGCGACTGCGGCCTACCTCTCTTTCTCTATCTCTCTCTGGACGTAAGAAGGTCGACCATGTGTAAGGACAGCTGAAACCGAGGCAAACGAGCAATCCGGGCCGATAGTCTCCATGAAGCGGTGTCCCTCATGCGGTGATACGATACGAAGTTGTTTTCCCGGACGATAGGCACTTCTGCAGCAAAGAAGCAATCTCTCACCCACTTTCCTCTGAGTTTCAGCAGGCCTGCTGTTGTCAGTTGTTCGTACCTCAGGTCAATGTCTTTCCGTAGCTGTTATTGCTTGCACTTGTATCCAGCTCGCCGCTCTTGTCAGTGTCAGCCGTGCAGCACTGCACGTCGTAGCCTGGAGTTGAATCTGGTGCACGCCCTTTGAATGTTCTTGATGACTCCTGTCAGGCCTCGCGGCTCTAAACGGAAAACCTCCTGGTCATCAGCACAGCACTCCCCCCCCCCTGCCGTCGATACTGCTACTGCAACTGCTGCTGCTGTTACTGCTACTGGCTGATGATGCTTGTGCTGGTGGTGGTGATGACAAAGGTCCTGCTTCCGCTGCTTTGCATGACACCTCTAATCGTGAAGGGGCGCTCCGATGTCTGGGCAACTCTTCGCGAGCTGATCTTGGCCGGCCGAGCCTTGGTGGCTTTTCACTGCCTTAGCTTTCCTGACCTCCAAGTCTGCAGTCTGCAGCACCTGTCAATAATCCTGGAGGAGGCAGTTGTTGAAACCCTGCTTCAAGGAGCTATTCCTGGCACGGATGCCAGTGGCTGCCGCCGTGCCGCGATCTCTTTGGCTTCTGCTTTTGAAGGCGACGAGCCTGCTCTGCACGAGGAAGCCGCTGCGCTTGTTCGCGCCACTTGCCTGACAAACAGTTTTGGTTTTTCATGGCCGAAGGGAGGCGCACTCGTGTATGGTCTTGCAATGCCTTGCTTTTGTCTTCGGAGTTTGCAGCTTACTGCATTGAGGAGTGTGTGGCGGCCTTGCCCACGGAGCAGGTTGCTTGGGCAGAGAAGGCCTTTCTCTTCATCTAGAGTGAGCCACCCTTCACAGTGCATAGGCCACTTAGGGAGTGGAAAACAGGGTAGAAGCATCTGAGTCATGCCTTGTTCGCTTGAGTCTTTTTCCGGCAGAATTTCCTGTTACGTATGTCGTTCGCTTAAGCTCGTTTCTGTTGGCGGTCCACCAGAGCAAAACATGTCTAGGTGTTGACCTTGAGCCGAAATTTGTTTTTGATTTCTTCTGATGTGTTTTGACTTGTTTCAGGCTTTTCGTATCAAAAGTTAAACTCTTTGAACATCAGCCCCCCGCCCGCCCTCGCCACCACACCTGATCAGTCGAAAACCACGTTCAACAAAATCAACAACAGACCCCCCCGCCCCCCACATCCTGCCCTCCCCGCCCGCCCCCCGCTCTTCCCCCCAAGCTATCTCTCCCCCCCTGTATTCAAGGTCATAACGTTAAGAAGGCACTTGCTTTCTGATTGCACGGGCCTGGGGTCGGGAGACCCTCTGAGCATAGATTCTAGACTGTTCCTGAACGTTCCTGATTGGGCTCATTTTACGCTTCCCAGGGAAAGACTTGTTGTTGACTTTTTCTGTGACTTGAGTTGTGACTTGTTTCTGAGCTCTCGGGCCAATTGCATCCTGGGTTTTCGAGTTCCAAGTCATTTATTTCTGACTTCATTTGTTGATTTACAGAACAAGCTAGGAAGCTACCGGCATACATTTAATCTTCCCCATGCAAGCCAAGGTCAGCGCTGAAGCGCTGGAGGACGAGTGCATACTGACGAAGAGCAGCCAGTCCTGGCAATTTGCAAACAGGCAATGAAGCCTTAGACTGCGCTCGAGGATGTGAAGATCTTCTTTGCTCCAGAGGGCGTCTTGTGGATTGAGGACCCGACTTTGCGATGGTCGTGGTCAGCTTCACACGCCCGATGAGTTCGACATGTCCTTTTGCATCCACACCAGGAGGGCGTTTACGTGGCTGAAGAGCGGGAGAACAAGAACCTCACAAAAAACAAGTACCTTCAGGCGGAGTCCGCTGCGGGGCACGTCCACTCGCCAGCTCTGCATTCCCTCCCAGTGCAGTGCAAGCGAGTGCTGCGCAGGGCTTTGAGGAAGAGGAGACGAAGCAAGGGCCTTCTGCATCACGCCTCAAGTTTGCACCGAAGGAGACGCAAGAAGACTTGCACAGTCCGTTGTTCGAAGCCTCCCATCGTGGCCCAGCAGGGCATGTCACAGGCTCAGGCTTTCAGTGCCGACCCTCGCAGGACAGGGACAAGCCAAAAGAAAGCAAAGCAAAGGACCAAAGGGCTGAGATGGCAGCGTCCGGGGTATCTCTTGCGTGGTCATACATGTGGCTCCTTTCAGGATGCAAAAGATGCAAAGCCCGGGAAGGGAAAGAGCAAGGGCGCCGCCGCATCAGAGAAGGGAGCAGCTGGGATGGTCAACGGTATAACATCACTGGTTCGTTGCAACGCAGTGCTTCGTGAACCACCGACTCTGACCGAGGCCATGACGCAGGGTCAGATAGAGGAGGCAAGGATCCAGGAGCAGTCCGAAACGAGAGCGCGCATCCGACGTGGCTTGCTTTCATGGAAGCCGGTGGCTTGCGAGTAATGTGCATGCCATCGCAAGATCTTAGGCTATGTGGACGAGGCATGCTTCGGAATGGATGTGTCACCTGGCTGAGCCAAGTTTTCTCAAGACTCCCAGACATGAGTCGGTCCCGCAACAGTTCTGCTGCCCATGAGCCCAGGATGGTTTCACTCGCCAGGAACGAGAGCAGCAAACAGGCGCAGTTTTTCAGTGACGAGCATGATTTCACAAAGGCAGGCCGTTTTTCGCCTGAGCTCAAGGCCTGGGAACATGTTCTCCAGACCAATTGACATGAATGGACGATTGAAGCATTTCAGAACCGCATCTAGCACAAGAGAGGCCACACGGAAATGCTTCTGGTCAACAACTTACAGCATGTTGATTCTACAACTAAGCATCATAGCCATGTCCTTTGCTTCCATGAAGCTTTCCAAGATGCTTCGAGAATCGACACTGATTTTACTTCTCCCAAGCGCAGGTAAACCAACTTGCCTTGTCGCACAAGCCCACCTGGTTCGCAAGGCCTTCGAAGAGCTGCTTCCAGAACTTGTGCCCAACTTCCTGAAGTTGCTGCAGTCGCCCCTGACCGTCCTGAGACCCGCTTGAGCTATATCAGGGCAAGGGTGCTTGTGGGGCTTGTGTTCGGAGCCTCGAAAGCCGAGCTTCGACACATCAGCCGAGGCAAACGAGGAGGTGTCTTCGCAGTCTGGTCAGCTTGGTGGTCCCGAGGCAAAGCATCGCTAGGCTTGGCTTGGCCTTGCATGATCTTGTATCGGTCCAAGCACAACCTGGCCTTCTGGAAGTTCCAGGCGCGATTTGCTTCCGGATGCGCTCATGGTTGTGGGCAAGCGCTGGCTGGCTCGCAGCCCGGCCAGCGCTGGCACTCCTGGAAAGGAACGCGTTTGTGAGGCTCCCTGCGGTCTCCTGCCGTGTGACAGACTTATCCACTTTATCTTGCAAATCGCATGCAGGTCGTGCTGGATGGTGTGGACTCTGTCAGAAAGTTGGACGGCTGTTCCATGGCGCTCGTGGCGTTGATGCAAGAATGTCCGTCATGGCATGCCGCAGACAATGCTACTGGTAGAATGGAGAAGGGGAACAACATTGCATCGAGATGTAGCGACTTGCGAAAGCCACGAAACGTCCACCTGCCGACTGAGATCTTCCCAATCATCATCCGTGCGCTGTATGATGGCGGGTCTCTGTTGCAGGTGCAGTTTGCAGAACAGGGGAGAAGCATGCTGGTGCTTGCGATGGCTGTGCCGGAATACAAAAGCATAGTACTGTTAAGTGACATGACATCATGGCATCATGCGAAGGCAGTGCATGTAATCTTGTCGATCAGTTCCAGCTGCTGCACTTCTGCACAATACCACCGGTTACACGCTTCTGCATCTCTAGGGTTGTCCGGCCTGCCCTGCACCTTGCACAGCATGCACTGCTGCATTCGTCGTGCACCGAGTCGTGCACCGATGCGTCGTATGCCGTCCGGTTGTTGGCTGGAGGTCCTGTGCACTCGCGCCTTGCACCTTCTCGAGCATCAACTGGCGCTTGGATTGGAGGCGACTTGCCTTAGCCGCCGCCTCCAAGCAGTGAAGCCGCCTGAACACTCCTGGAAGGTGTCCGACGAGACAGCCAACGAAGTGTTCGACTCTTTGAGCGTGGTGCTTCTCGCATTGCCAGGCATGGCGCATAGCACGCAGGCCCGAGCTTTGCTTTTTCTCTAATAGGCGTGCTCCAGGCGAGTGCATGGGGAGGGAGGCACAGATCTGTCGGAGCCAACCTCAGGCCGCTATGGCCGCAGCCTGCAAGCACATGGTTTCATCAACAGAGACTTTGGGCAAATTGGCGCAAATGCATCTCGACTCAGCTGAGAGAAACGCCCCGATGGGATGCCGTCACATTCGAGACTTAGGAGTTTGATTCAGTCTGACCGATGACGGAAACGGGTTTGCTTGAATAGATGTGTAAAGGCAAGTTAAAACTTGGGAGCTTTTAAGCTGCCCCGCCGACACCGTTGGTTTCGCCCGTGTCTCAGGTTCTTCTCCGACGAAGAGTTAATGCGGGAGTCCGTGATCACTGCCTTGGGAGTCTTGCCGGAGAATTTGCATGTTCAGGACACTTGCCGACATGTAGTCGGCGCAAGGATGAGGAGCGGAGTCCGTAGGAGTCGGAAGCATGCGACATATTAGCATGATTGGATGCGCTTCTTGCGTCTTGCTGCCATTCTCTGCTGCACATGCAGCTGTCAAAAGGCTGTCTAAAGCGGGAATCAGCACAGTCGACAGGACCGCTTCGTATTTTGACCTGAAATAGGCTCACTGCTGAGTAGCATCCTCGTGTCACGAGCTAGCAGCTCGAACAAGTAATGAGTAAACCATGAAGAAACAGATTGAACCCCGCTGTGTCAACCACGGGATCTAACCCAGAATCGTGTTTTCAAGCATGCTTTTAGGGCACGCTCGCTGCCATGTCGCCCGCGCAGCCTTGCACGGCCCGGTGCACTCGGCATGCGGACCTGCGTGGGCAGTACCGAGGCGCACGGGCTTCGTGCGCCTCAGCCTCGTCAGCCATATCAGCCGTTGTTTCGGATTTTTAGTCGCACTGTAGGGCTCAGGATCTACAGTTGTTAGAGTACCGATGCTGACAGAGAATCGCGAGAAGAGTCACTCAGAAAGCTTCCCGCCAAGGGCGGCAGCGTTGCGGATGTCCACTTTCGCACCGCAGGTTCGCCTCATGGTAAGTTTTGGCATTTGGTCGGCCAATGCAGTGAAGGGTAGTTAAGACGGCGTGGTGGGCTTGGATGATAGGAGCATGCCATATAGCTTTCTCTTGACTGGAGCAGGTTACCCCACAAGCAGAAGTGGCTCCAGGGCAGTCACTGACTGCTCTATCAGAACGCCCTTCGATCGAACTGGATCTGAGCATTTGTGGTCGCAGATGGTTGAACTTTTGATCCATTTCATGCTTGCTAGGTGCCGGGTTTGTTCCACGGCCACCAATGCCAGAGGAGGATCCCAAGCCAGGATTTCGAGGCTGTGAAATGCACTGAAGCCGCCGCAACTTGAACAGATCAGGGACTCAGCAAGCTCATCCGCGAGGTGGGAAGGCGCTCTTCATCTTCTTCCTCTGTAATGCCGTCCCCTTCGCTGCCTTAATGCATTATTTAAGGCAGGGGCAGCAATGTTGGGAGCGTCTCTGGAGGATGCCGTCAGCTTTAGTGAGCCCGCAATGTGCAGGGAGCAGCGCACGGAGCGAACGCAGTTGGCCTTGCTGTCCCTGCCGTCCCTCCCAGAAGATGTTGCGGCAGAAGTCCTTCGAGTGCCTCGACCAGAATCTCACAAATTCTGTGTGACATCATGACATCCAAAGGGAGCGCCAGACAGTGGCAGCATCCAGAAGCTGCACGGGGACAGCTTCGATGGCTGAGGCAATTCGGACTTCGTCCATCTGCTTTCTGATACAAGACGCAGAGGCAGGAAGTGCCAGACATTGTCATGATCGTGCGTGCTGTTGTGTTGCTCCTTATACTCCTGGGTCCTCGCTCATGTTGGGGTGGGTCCAAGCTTAAAGCGGCACACGATTTCACAGGCGAGTCATAATTTCGCAAGTCAAGTATGTCCTGCGAGGCTCCAAGCCCGATCGCCGGAACCCTGCGTGTGGATCCACATCCCCCAGAAGCTTCGGCATATATTCCGCCAACAGCACCTTGCCGGCAACAGAACATGTAGCATTTCACTGAGGTTAGGCGATGAACTTGCATAGCATCTTACAATGTCTATTGTTCCGGCCGAGGAGCCCTTGCCACTGATTCCCCAGATGGAGCGAAATTTCCTGACCGTCACGTGGCCGTGAATGCGTTGAGCAAGCCAGGCCGGCATTTTAGTGATCCCAAGCGCGTGGAACTCACAGTATTCCCTACTGTAAAGCCTAGCCTTACTGAGAGCTCAGACTCACTGCTGCTACACCCTTAGATTCGCTTGGCACGTCCGAGAGTGAGGGCCGAAACCCGAAACTTAGGACTTGGTAGAATCTCCGGCCGTCAGTGGCTTGGGCTTTGTGCACTTCGCCGTCGCCAAAGCCTCCCCGGAAGGTCGCGCGGTGATTGCCGGACGGAGGCCTCGGCTGTCCCGGCTTCGATTTTGCAGTCCGTATAAAGTTGCTACTGCTGCCGTATTCCCGCTATACTCGTATCCTCACTACGGCCATGTTATTGTTCTATGTTCTGTTCTACTATACAGTAGTAAATCATCTGCTCATCTCGTGTTCGGAGCCTTTGACTTCCCTGAGGCAGGGAGGCTTGCTCTACGTTTCGCACACACGCGCCGCTTATTGCACCGTGAGTGGCCAGTGCAGCCCTCAGACCTTAAACTGTCTGGCAGAAACTGGAGAGGACAGGCAGGCGCAGGAATCGACATCACATGCGCAAAGGCTGAGCGTGCTTTCCGATCCTGAATCTAGACGACGAGTCTATGCTGCAACTCCACATGGTAGCACAAATGCTTCATGCAGCGCTGCTGCTGTTCATATTATATTATGGTCGCTACGTGAACCGTGTCAGGATACTGGAAGTCATCCTGGTCTTTCTGCTTTCCAAGCCCGGCGCCCCCGTCGGTCGTGCCGTCAGCAGCTCCGACACAGCCCGAGGACATGCACCCCATGTTTGCCCAGTGCTAAAACTTATAATGTGCTGGTGTGGGTGGCGGAGGAGGCACCGCCCGCATGGCAAAGCGAGGAATACTTGCTTCTGCGCCTGGCCATTGACCAGGCGAGTAGCCAGAGCACGAGACTTTGTGACAACATTGTTGCATCCACTTGTAGTTTGTCTTGTGCTGAAACCCAGCGGTTTGCAAGGCCTCGCTGCAGTCAATTGTCGATGGTCCACAGCGCTGGCAGTCCCGACATGTACGGCGTGATGGCCAAAAAAATCGTTGGGAGGTGCCCTGGTGCTGCAATTGCGGAAGCTTCTTCCATGCCAGTTGGTGGTTTACAGCTTTGGAGATCTACAGCAACTGAGGCTGTGCCATAGCGATGGCTTTCCGCCTGCTCAACTCAGTGCCAAAAAGTACTTGTCACGCGAGCAGTTGAACATGTCACATGGTTGCAAGGGTAAGCTTGCTTGCTCCCTACACTGCCTGTAGCGCGAAGTGCAGGAGGGAGATGTTGATCCTGATGCCGCACGAGCAGTGTTGAGGTTAGGAGCTTTAGACAAGGACTGTGCCGAGCCTTAGATGCAACGGCCTGAACAAATTCGGCCGCCGCATGCCGCCGAGAAACACGACGAGAGCCGAGGAGACTGCCAAGAAGACCTTGGACGAGCTCCAACTGGAAGCTGATGAGGTCACGCGGTCGGCTACAGGAACCAGACGTGCTTGGACGAACGTCGAAACTCCCTGCGTGAAGCTGACAGTTACTAGATGCTACTGTCGTATTAGCAGTGCGGAGCCTCAGGTTCTGATGATGGAGCTCATTGATTTTGCCAGGGAACAAGGAAGCGTTGGCAGGGACATCCAGGAACTGATTGCCAAAGCGCTGGCAGAGGCCCGGATTTCCGGCATGCGATGATATGCAAGGTGGGCTAGGGTGCACATAACCCCGCAACATAGCTCGACATGATCTTTGACGGTGAAGGTTCTGCAGGAACTGGATGACCCCAAGTTCACAGACACCGCGCTGGATTTACTGATGCAGCTATTCCGCGAACAGGCAGCACCCAGGAGAGGGACTCAGAATGGTTCTTGTTTGTTGTCCAGCCTGGGCGAGTCCTTGCAGGATCACCATTGCACGGTGTTTGGAGCGTATGTATGCCACCAATCTCCAAGGCGGAGACCAGGCATTATGAAGTGGGAAGCCCTTTCATGTTATTTGTCTTGCTGCTTGATCATGTTGTGGCCGTGTAGCTGCAGCTGTCAAGCAAAGCAAAGCGAACAGGTGAACCTTGCTTTCGAATTCATTCTGCGGCAAGGGCTGGGCCTGACGAATGGCTCGACCACAGAGGCGTGAACTCGTGGTGTGCACCTTGTGAAGTCATCCTGAAGCGGAACCCAAGTTCATGTCAACTAACCTTCACATCAACGCGGTGAACGTCGGATCGACGTCGTCATAGCTGGATTTCTTCCACTAGGGCAGCGGTCATTGTCGGATCTGACTGCTGTGAGAAGCATAGAACAACAGCACTCTTGAAGGCTAGCGAATTGCGGGATGTGCTGCTCGCGGCAGGAACCGCGGGCTCAATGCATAGGATTGATTTTGTTGGTAGGAGAGCTCCACATACTCAGTTACGACCTCGACGATGTTTGCAGGCATTACTCTCATCGAGCAGCATGGGGAGGAATGCGCCGAAGATTTGTACAAGACTGTGGAAAGCTTTGAGGATAGTGCAGGCGCAAAAGCTGCAGGCTGGACGCGGCAAAGCATATCAATGTTGACTGCCACGTTTACAGCAGTGATCTCTGACGTAGTCGTAGGATGTTGTCGTGGTGCACTCCCTTTGCTGATCCGGGTATTGTAGAGGCGAGTCCGCCTCTTTGGGGATCGCCGTGTTCTTGGGCGCCCTCTCCAAGCATTTGGGCAAGGACAATCCCAAGGTCACTTGCTTCGTCCTGGAAAGGGGTTTGAATGCCTTCTCCATTGCATCAGACCGACAGAAGGTAGAGACGTAGACATCAGCCTAGCATAGCATGGCCAGGTGGAGGAGACGATCCCAAGGCTGCTTGCAAGGCCTATCGACCTCACGGGTCTCAGGAAGCACATCAGCTGTGGACTGCAATCTTCAGGCTATTGGACAAGTCATCGACTCCTTCCGTTCAGGACGCCATTGTGAAGGCAAAGCTGGCCATCCAACCTTAAAAGTAAACGCCATGCAACTAAGCAGAGCTTGCGAGTGTTATGCACGGTACAGAAGGTGATGCCGCCGCTGATGAAGGCCAACAAGGCGCAGAGCAAAGTTGCTGTTGCACGGTGGGGCGGGCTCTTGCACCGACGCCGAGCGAGGAGCAGGCAGCGGAAGCCCTGGAACAGCTCCTGGAGACAGCCCTGGCACCCAAAACGGATCCGGCGATCTGACAGGATCTGAAGTGTCGGATATGAGTTTAAGGGAAAGGGACGGGAAATGACGGGCATGCACTGTTGCACGTTGCAAGGGTCCATACAGCTAAAATCGATTGCAGGTGGATGCATGGAACTGAGTTACTCAGTCTGAGTAGGGTTCACGCAGCTAAGGTAACCCGTCGTGGAGCAGCCATGGGTCTTGGAGCTACTGTGAAAGGCCCACGCAATCAGCTGGTCTTGTAGTGAGCAAGAGCGGAAGTCGAAGTCTTGTGCCTGCCAGGTTTGAGTATCCAGGCTGTGTCGCAGTACCAGGTCTTGAAGCGGATCGAGGATGTTGCAGAGGAGTTGTTTGATGCAAACATGTGCTTCAGCATCAGCTTTGGAAGACATCGAAGATAGCACGGGCCTAGCAAAATTCTTGGCAGGACAAGAAGAGTGCAGCTGTGCGCGAGGGGGCTGTCCTTTGTTTGGAGGGTTTGGCCGTGAATCTAGGTGCGGGACTCAGATGGTCTGCAAACATGGACGGTGCATGATCCGTGTCTCCGGCCAGGCCGCCTCTTTGACCCCTACACTGTGATGTCACTGCCCATGCTGCAGAGGGTGGGGTCCTCTGCACGAGAGGCCTGCTCTGGTGAGCACTGCGAGCCTGTCAGGCTTTCTCGGACTCACAGCAGACCGTGCGCAAAGCATCACAAGTCCGAAGCTTGGCGGTGTGCCCATGATTGTGCCTTAGTGATGTTAGGAATGTGCCAGGTGGCTGCGAATGCTATGATGTCACAAATCAGTGGGCCAGGCGTGAAGCAGGCCCCGGGAGATTGCTTCCCGAAAGAGTGGCAGTTTGATTTGACCAGACTTTGCATGAAGAGCGCAAGGTGCTGAAACCACTACTGGCTCCGATCGAGGACCGCAACTCGCCGTAGCTGGGCAGCACGGGGTAAGACCGAAAGGCCCTCGTATGTCGGAATGGATTGAGATATAGGGTATCGGGTATCGGTTTAGGGTAGCCTGGTGCGCCACCTGTGCACATGAGGTGGCGCACAAAGCTGGGCAGCATCGAACTACTGGCATCAATGACAAGCTGTGCCAGAGAGCGGTTGGGAGCCTGTCTGCCACAGGCACCTGCCGACCCCGTCATAAATCATGCATCACGTCATTGTTGACATGGCCAGCAATGCGCGCATGTACGGGCTCGGCTTCTGTTCTTTGACCGTGCCCTACTCCGGGAGGTGGTGCCTGCATTGTGCAACGTCATCAACGACGAGCACGCGAAGGCCAGCAAGAGCCTGGCTTCAGGTAGCATCGCATTGGCGTGAGTAGCATTCAGAGAAGCAGCAGGTGAAAGAAGCTGCCCGTGAAGCTTTTAACAAGATCGCCAACATCATCAAGAGCCGGCTGCCTAGAGCCGTTTGGTTTTGCACTGTCGCCTGGTGTTGTGCAGTTTGACATGGCTCCAGAGCTTGAGTGATTGTGACTGATATGTTCGCCAGTTCTCTCGAGCCAACCGCGTCGAATGACCCTACAAACCCCCGCCGCCAACGAACTTCATTTTGGCTGTCGATGACAGCAGCTGACCTGCTTTAAGATCGACGCGAAATTCAGTCAGTGGAAGCAGGTTGGAAGTATTGGAAGCAACACAAACCAATGCTCCAACCCTTGACCCTGCAAGGACCCGCGGCCAATGTATGTTGCAACATCTTGGGCGGATGCTGCTAAGAAGGGGGGAAGCAGGCCTCCTTAAAAGCCTAAAGAGTGATATCCGGGCCTCCGAGTCCCAGCTATGCATGGACTTCGACCGTCACCTTCAATTCATTCAGGAAGCCCGAAAAGGCGACGCCAAAAAAAAAAAAGATGAAGCGAAGCGAACACGAAAGAATGTGGATGTAGGAGTAGAGCTGGGAGCAGAGCAGCAGCTGCGGTAGTCGCAACAAAAGGTGGGTTGTGTCTTGAGAAATGACCTTCAAGCACAGTGAGTTCTGCGTGTCGCGGAAGAGACATTCGAAAACCAGGCCCGGAGCTGCGAGCCATTGCGCCGGAGCTGATCTCGGCGCTGACAGATGGAGCACAGCATCACAGCTCGAGAAAGGATAGTCAAATACGAGAGGCATGGGGCATAGGTGCCTGCTAAACTCAATGCTCCTCACACCATGCAGACAAGGTATGAGCACATCACCCGCGATGTGCTGGACAAGCTTCTGGGTACTTCCTTCGCAACGCATGTCGATGCCCCGTCTCTTTCTCTTGCATCACGGCTTCAGGTTAAATACTTTCGGCCTTGGCCATGCCGTGCTTGTCCCCGACTTGTAGCAGCCTGCTGGCGAGGTATGCCCTGTCATTCAGCGAGCCCTCAAAGAGCGCTCTGCGGAGATGAAGCGGAAAGGGGCGCAGATTGTGGGCTCCATGGTAATGCTGATCAAGGACGACTATATCGCCATATATCCCTTGTTTGTTGACGTTGCTACGTGCAAAGCAAAATGCAGTGAGCATGCATTAAAGTCGGCCGAAAGTTTACAAATATTCGCACAACGACCGCCGGGTGAATCGACCCCAAACGGTGTCTTGGCGATCCCCGATTGTTTAGATGCACAGTCAAAATCGCAGTTTATCATGGGTAGTATAAGGCTATTTCAAGGTGCCCAAAGTCGCCGCGAGGAAGCTAGCTTGGCATCACCACCGAGACAATTTCAGTTTTTGCTGGTGGGTTGCCCACCCAACCCTAACCCGGTCTGCGCCTCTCATGGAAGCCACTGTCCGCGCGTGGATTCTTAGTCTTTCACGAAGTTCTCGGGTTTCGAAATCAACGCGCTTCACTGCTAGCGGGATCCATGCTCTTCTTCGAGCCCCTGTCAGGATCCGAAGGACATACAGCCTTACCTTCCGCTTCTTCTGCCTCAGCTGAAGCTCACCCTAGTTGATCCCATTCCCGATGTGCTCCTTGGACTTGGCATTCTGACAGCCCTGAAAGCTTGGATGTGCGTGCCCGACGCCTGGTGCAATAAGGCGGGCGACCTCTGCGAAAGCTTTCGGCATTCTGGCCCAGGTCTTGCCAGAGGACATGCTTGGCTTTTTTGCTGCAGAAATCTAAACCCTAAACCCTAAACCCCTAAACCTACTTAGCACCTGTTTACTGTAATTAGGTGCTTAGTTGCTGTCCTTTGAAACCTCGCCTGTGAGCATCGTTCTCTGCCATGCGAGAGGGAAAAAAACTTAGCACAAAAAAACCCTAAACCCATGTCCGAGTGTGAGTGTCAAAAACCCATGCCCTTTAGGGTAGCCTCAATTTTTAGGGTTTTGTACACAGTCCTCTAGATGACGACGAGGCCATGCCCCCAGACTATTAGCTGCGTAGAATTGTTACTGTACTTTTGTTGGAGAGTGTTGTTATACCTTTTTAGTTATCTTTGCTTTCGGATGCTAGGTCGGGGCGCAAGGGCTTATGTACAAAATTGAGCTTGAACTCGCCTAATCAGTAGGTTTCGTTGGGGATTGTCCTCGGTGCTTGGGTGAGGTCTCGCTAGGAACCGGGCTACCGACGAGGGTGTAGTCTTCACATTTCTACTGGTTGTTCATTTGGTTTTGGAGTGGATCTTGTCTTCGAAGACTGCATGCCTTCTTGGGGGGCCCTCGAAGACCTTCTTTTCCGACTAAAACTCCCTGCGGTGCGACTTGTCAGGTGGGCGGGTGGGAAAAAAAACCCTAAACCCTAAACCCTAAAACAGCTGTGAGGGTTTGTCCATGTGGCAAAACGAGGCGATGTCATGCCGTGGCTCTTTGAGATGCTGAAGTCGCCAGAGTCCAATGTCGAGCGCACTGGAGCTGCACATGGACTCTCCGAGGCCCGCTAGATCTTGGATCGGCATGCCTTCACCATGAAAGTTACATTGTGGCCATACAGGTTCTGATGGCGAAAGGTCCGGAGCGGGTTCAGGAGTCTCTCAGCTGTGCAGGGGCCAGCTGATTAGCTGTCCGGCAATGTGCTGTACGGTGATGTTGCCGCAAGAATTGCAAGCATATCGAAGTCAACCCAGGCTTTTGCCGGACATCCTCTTGAATGCGAGCGACAAGGACCGTGTCGGCATCCCTCACTGTCACTGAGTAGAGTTCTCCGTAGTGCCTCTGCAACGCCCGACAAGCCGCAGAGGCATTGCAAAGAAGAGGTTACTTGCATTGTCGAAGGATGCAGAGCCACTGGCGCGAGAGGGTGTTCAGGATGCAAGCAGTCGATGTCTGTCGACGTACCTGGCTGACTCATGCCTACATGATACCAAAAGCTAGTGCGCATGATGACAATGCTTGTCGTCGGATCGCCTGTTGTGAGGCTACTTGGGATTGTTCGAGTACCTTCCGCCCGCCATGGGAAGCAGTTTCGAGCGGCCTGTATGCAGGGAGAAACAGGCTTCACACCACTGGCTCATCGTCGGCATGCAGGCCATACCTGGAAGAGGTCCTCACAACGCTTCTGGATGGCATGTCTGACGACACTGCATCTGTGCGAGATACTGCTTTAAAGGCAGGCCGTGCTCGTACATGCTCAGCTGCTGATGCCCAAACTCTCGACCTCAGCTGCCTGACAAGCCCCTAGAGTGCACGATGTAAACAGGTTTTGGCGTGTACATGCCACTGACATTGCACCGGCAGGCAGCGCAGGTAATCATCAGACACTTCGGCTCCTCCCATACTGCACTTCTGCTGCCGCCACTGGAGGAGGTGGCCGAACAGAAATACCAGATAGCAAAACGTCAAACGTCCCCTCAGACTGCGCAAAGCGTGATGCACTTGCAGGGTGTCTTTGTCGTAGACTGGCGTGTGCGACATGGAGCCATTCAATTGATGGGACAGTTGCTGCTGGTCTGGAACAGTTCTGCTTGGACGACCTGTCATGAAGTCGCCTAGCAGCCTAGCAGCCACCGCCATGAGAAGTAAGGATTCAGCAGATCCTGCGAGCGCACCGCATTCCGACCAACAGCGCCGAGCTGATGCAGGCACGTAGGCATGCTGACTTTAGTGTGATTTGTTGAACACCGCATCTGCTGAGCGGCTGTGCGTGTTTCGCAGATGATGATGAAAAAAAAATTAGATGGGGTCTCACGTCTCACATTGCCACTAAAATCAACCGCTGCCGCTCTGCCTCTCGGATCCTCTCGGTACATTATTTCGCCCACAGTGAGGTCGAGGCGCTGCCCAAAGAATGGCGATGTCACATGCTGGCTTCTTTGTACATCGTGCGGAGCGATGAGCACCCTGGAATCAATTCTTGCATGATGTTGCGTGCCTGTGAGTCTCACCGGTTTCTGCGGAACCAAACTTCAAATGTCATGAGTCTATTGCCGTCAACTTGAGCGTGCTGCTCCTCAGGAATGTCATGGTCAAGCAGGCATGCCAGCAGGTGTGGAAGGCCGTTGTGCAGAATCCACCAAGAACTCTGAAAGAGTTGCTGCCGACGTTGATGACACGCTTGATCGCGGCTCGGCTCATTTAAGAAATGTAGGGTTTTAAGGTGTGCTGGCTAGAGAGAAAAAAGACGCAGCTGGTCTTGTGTTCTGTACTTTTCCGACAGAGATCTGTGAGACTGCCCTTCAGGCCAACCTTGCCTCTACAAATCGTGAACGGCAGCGAGTCGCAGCTCGCTGCGTTGGTGACCTGGTTGGCAAACTCGGATCCTCGGCCATGTGCTCATTACAAGTACTTTAGCTTCGCTGTAGTATGTGCAGCTCGAGCGAACGTTGGCCCCAACTAGGAGAGCGTGTTATGCCGGAGCTGATGCCAATTTTCATGGAGACGCTTTCGGAAGGCTACAAGCGTTGGCAAAATGTGGTTTCACAAGACAGGTCCTGCATTTGCATGGACAGGACGGTTGTCTGGCAAGTCGTGTGGCTCCCTCTCTGTCGCCGTCCATCTGTTCCTCTGCCTCGCTCTCTCTGACACTGTCTCCGTCCACGTCTCTTTGACTGTCTACCTCTGTCTAGTGGTGCATTCCTTGCAGGTGACACGCATGTGCGGGAGGGTGTGTGTCTGGGGCTGGCCGAGCTCATCAATGCCACCACGAAGGATTGTTGAATGCTCCTGTTGTGGCTTCGCGGGGTTTGTTAGGGACGAATGCGAAGGGAAGCCGAGCCATAAGGGAAGCCGAGCTATATGCAGGAGTTGCTCACGACGTATTTGGAGCAGCTTATTCCCGCGATTCAGCAAGCCCTGATTGATGATGATGAAGCTGTGAGGCTTCAAGCAAGCACTGTGCCCTCCATGCAACTACGTGTCAGATGCACCAGCAACCGGCCTTTGAAAAATGCCACTGCCCGGTGTCAGTCCCACAACGGAGGTTGTGGCCTTGCTTCACAGCGCAGTCGGCGCACGTGCGACAAACGAGATCGTGGAATGGCTGCTTGATCAGCTCATGGAGGAGGCTGGATCCCGCTCGCGAAGGAATGCAAAGGAAAGTATAGAAAAGACATGATGGCATCATCGCTTGGAGGCTACTGCACACGGCGATTATTCTGTTTTCAGCCAGGTGGTGGAAGAAGGCGACCTCTTCGTGCTCGGACTGGAGCAGCTGATGAAGAAGCAGCCAGGCCCGCCCGGCCCGGCCAGGAGTAGCTGAGCCGATGTTGGTCTCGGACAGGAGCAGTGAAGGACCTGGTCCTCAGTCGCTTGACCTCTCCTGGAGAAGACGGTTGGACCAGGTTGCAGGCACGGAAACTTCACCTGCAAAGCATTAAGTCCAACAGCGAGTGAACTGGTGCCCCAGATGCCTGCTAGGTGCAAGGGCTGGCCTCTCTCGCAGTGGTTCCTGACAGCCATACGGTCCACAGATCCTTGGCCAGACATGGTGCGCACAGCAGTGATTCCCAGTAGCAGATGAGTATCGCTTGCTAAGCACACCTGTCGGACGTGATGCCCGTCTTCATCAAAGTGGCAAGCATCGAGGCTGCTCGGCTTGAAACCGCAGCAGGGCATCGTGCCAACAACGGAAACGAGGTAGCTACTATACTGCCTGACCTCCATACAGCTCAGGACGAGGATCAGCCCGAGATGCAGGAGATAGCAATTGAGTCTGCGACGCGGGTGATGGACGCCGTGCAGCAAGACGGCTTGACGTTGTTGATGACGGAGCTGCAGGGGCCGATGCAGGAGACGTGCAGCAACATGCAGCAACAGGCTTCTGGCCCACTTGTTTTTGTCACAGGCGTTGCTGAGACTGGGCCCAAACTTTGTGCTGCGATCCAGTCGAAGCCTTCATAGGTCTAACGGAGTTCTAGACTAGACTCTAGACGACTGTAGCCACGGCATGGCGCAGGACAAGAAGAAAGCCTCGCACCGCAGAGTGGCAGCACAACTTCTGAAGCACGTCTTTGAGAACACTAGCCGCCCAACTGCAATGCTTGCACTTGACAGGAGCTTGAATTGAATTGTCAGTTCTTCTGGGCATCAGCGAGCCAGCCAAGCTTTATGTAGCCGTTTCCTCTTGCGGGATGAAAATCTGCCATGTTTCGGGAAAGTACGTTCCATTGCCAGAGCGGGCTTTTTGCTCGTTCGCCGGCCTGTCGATCAGGCTTGGAGGTGGTGTCCGTCCTGAGCCTCATACTCCCAGCGCTTTTACCATCGGCGCTGGCCGATGAGGATGGCGAGGCTCTTCTAATCTGACGTATTTCGCGAGCATTTTAGGCTGGAGGGAGAGCTTGCGCACTTTTCCGTCACTCGAAATCCCTCTCTTGTTCCTTGCTCACGTACACGTACGGCCTACCCACCTGTACACCTGTCCATCGACATGTGCAGCACATGGCAGAGCTCGCAGGCTCGAAAGGACGGACGGTTGCAGAACGAGAGACAGACATCCGGCCTAAGAGGCTGATAATCACCTCAACAGTGTCACGCGAAGAGGCAAAGAGCCCCTGACCCCTGAACCATATCATTTCTGAACACCCATTTCTCGTAAGGAGAGTTTCTCACAGCACTCACAGGCACCACTTGGTTGCGGTTGGTAGCATCCCTCGGCTCTTGAGCAGACCGCTGGAGACGCAGCCAATAGCTGCTGACACGCGCGTGCAGAGAAAGACAGACTGAGAGAGACAGCACGCAAAAACTCCGAAGTCAGGCTCTGGCTACTTCTATGGCAGCACTGAATGCCATCACAAAGAAATGTGCCTGCTCTGGTATTTGTGAGAAGCACTGCCGCGATACACTATAAAATGCATCTTTTCCCGCTTAGGCAAAAAGGAGGAGCTGGCCCCGTACTTGAACGATGTGCGCTCGGCCGTCCTCAGCCTCATCACAGACAGCCAAACCAAGAAGGAAGACCCGGACATCTTCCTTCCAGGACTCCGACGGACTCCGAAGTCGCCGGCTGATAGCTTAAGCCTGGAGAGCTTTAGGAGAGCTCCGGGACATCAGGCTTATGCCATGCGCTCTGAGGTTTTTCCGGCTCAGCAAGCATGGCGTAGACCCACTTTGCCATCTCACACGTTGTTGCTGCGTGCCCTGACTAGTACATCAGCCTGGCTGTCATCGAAGGGCCACGAAAAAGCGTGCTTCAAACCGAAGGGCTGCTTTTAAAACATGCTTGGTGCCAGCATGGTGCGGCGCTTGGCAAGCTTGGCGCCGGCAGCTAGGAGGCCTTTGGCGCTGCCGCGATGCGTGGGCCCTGCCCCGGCCGAGCGTCTTCAGACAGACATCGAGTGGCGACGGTTCCGAGCAGCCATGGAGGCAGACCACCCGAGCCTGGGCAACTTGCGCACGGCCGTGAGGTCATGTAGCCTCGTGCAGAAGGTTTACCGTCGTGCCTTGGACGGCCTGTTGCAAAATCTCCTAGAAGAGGAGATCCTGACGCAGGCTGCAGTGCTTCGGGATGCAGGCCATGAAGTCCCTCCGGAAGATCTGCTGTGCCTTATCCCAGCAGAACTTCTGACCGGAGAGCTCGGTGAGGAAATCGAGGCGATTGCATTTGATGTCCGGGTTGCCCAACAAAAGGCCGAGGCCAAGAGAGAGCTTCTGGTACAGGAGGACAGGAACAGACTGGCAGAGGCAGAAAAGCAAGAGTCAAAGCAGAGACGTCGTTTGTGTCGCTCCACGCACGACAAGACCAGACAAGAGATGCACCATCACTACGAAAGACCGTGGTGAGAAAAGTTTTCCACGGCCTTAGCACACCAACTTGGGGTCTTCTCGGATGCGCAGTCCTGCAGGCACTAGAACACCTTCCGAAGAGCCTTCCGCAAGACGAGCTGTAGACCTGGCCAGGCCGAGTGGAGCTGTGTGCGGGGCTATCGCCCCGATGCATCGACGTCTTCACCTCCCCTACTGAGTTGACGGCAGAGCCAGGGCTGCGAAAGAAAGGATCCATTAAAGGCAGATACCGAAGCGAAAGCTGCAAGGGCAAAAAGAACTGTTGCCTTGCTGCTGCTGGGCAAGTCTGATTTGCAACATAGTCATAGCACGAAAACATTTGGCACTTGCCAGCTTCAGTTGAATAATCTGGGGATGCGAAAACCCTGCCAAGGGAGCCATGCTCCTGCAGGACTTTGCGATCACAAGGGTTTGGAGCCTCTCTACCCCATCTACCAGCATGGGCTAATGTATGGGACTGCTGAAGCTCGAGAGTTGGCGGCAAAAGGCTGGATGTAGGTCACATTTCGGGGAGTGTCTGTGCTGCAGCCAGATAGCTAGCTGCTACTGGTAGCTACTGTCCTGTTCCTGGCAGAAACAGGGAATCGCACGGACCACTGCAGAACCCTGAAAGGTCTTGGCGAACTCGTCAACCACACAACGGAAAAGGCATTGGCACCCTATGCTGTCAAGATCACAGGTGGGAGGCATAGGCCGAAAAGTACTGCGGAGGGCTTCAACATGGGCTGAAATGACAGCAGGTCCCTTGATCCGCATTGTCGGTGACAAGTTCCCTGGCAACGTCAAGAAGGCGATCGTGGACACTTTGCAGGCCCTCCTTATCCGAGGAGGTGGGATCGTTCGAATCCAAAAATCCAGAGCTTTGTTTTCAAGTCTAGTTCTCCCGGCACCACCGGAAACATGCTTGCCTTTGCCAGAATGGTGAAGTAAGTATCACACATCACCTGATCCTGCAGGTGAGACACTGAAGCCTTTCCTGCCGCAGCTGCAGACAACCTACGTGAAGTGTCTCACAGACCCACCAAATTCAGAGGACGGCCTCACGGTGATGTGTGAGAGCTTCAGAGTGAGAGACGGGGTGAATGCGAGCAGTTGCCCTGCAAGTGTCTTGAATGCTACTCCACAGCAATCGTGTCCACAACGGCACCCTGAGATTTCTGGCGCCGCCCTAGGGGCTTTCCACAAAATACGGCAGGCAGTTCGTCGCAAAGCCGCAGAGTCCCTTGGACTTCTGGCACGAAGGCCTGGCAAAAGCTGGCGATGCAAAACGGGGCTCAACAAAACCTCGTTCACTCGCCTGTCGTCGGAAGCAAGTGTCTGCTGAAGTGTTTGGTGGATGTTTGGAGCCTGGGGGACATGTCTGGCATGATGACATGTCCTGCCATCTGTCAGGGCCGCGCGCACCGAGCCGCTTATCAATGAGCGCCTTCGTCATGCACTTTGTGGCGATAAGAGCACGCTGAAATGTCGAACCAGCGCAGATGGCGAGGCTCAGCGCTTTCCCCGGCAACTCAGACCCAGCTGCGCGAGTTGCACTCGTCGTCGCCCTGGGCGAGGCAAACAAGCTCCATAAGAGTATGCTTTTCTGCCATGGGATTCTTCTGATGGCAGTTGTGCGGCGACCACGCCGAGAAAAGACTAATATCTCCCGGTTCCAACCAACTTTCAAGTCCTGGGTCAGTTGCATCATTGGCCCTTCGACACTGACTGTTCTGAATGTTGAAGCTTCAGATGCTCCCCCATGTCACCAGCACCCGAGCTGCTTGGACAGCGTGGTGATGGCAGGTGCTGCTCAATGTGAAGCAGAGTCCAAGTGCGGCCGTCCAGGTGCTTATGCCGAAAAATACTGAAAGACGTTCCATGAGTCTTATACCCCGTCCTATGTGCATCCCGTGCATGCAGGTAAAGGCCTGCCAATTAATGAAAGACACCTTGCAAGTGTGGAAGTAGCCAGGAGAAGGCCTTGAATGCCGTGGTGTCTCGTGGCTCCACCGCCGACGCTGCAGCTGATGAGCGGCAGGTGCGAGAGTGTAATCAGAGACGATGCAGGGTACATGATTCGGGCCTTTTGATTTAGGCTGTTTGTTGACATTCAGATGCGGTGCAGCCCAAGGCCTGCGGCTGGGCTCTGGGCATCTTGCTGAGGAGGCATATGCCAGCGGAAGAAGCCGTGGAAGCATTCAATGAGAAGGCCGGGGCTGAAATCTGCTGAATTTGCCTCATTTGCTACCTTCTTGCCTTGCCGGTGAAGAGGGATCGGCTGCGGAATGCTGAGGATTCTGTCAAGTATGTAAGCTTCGGGAGCAGTGTACGAGTCCAGCGACAAGGTATCGCCGTCTATCACCGAGAAGGGTCCCCAGCGCAGCTTTGCAGCTTTCGCCCTAGCAGGCCTGAGTTTTCGAGCCGTGAGGAGGTCAAGCAATTGCACCGCAGCGCATTTTATGTTCACGTCATTTCACTGCATTCCCTGTGGCCGCAGGGATTTGTTGGATACAGCAGCCGAACCTCGCGGAGCCAGCCGAAGAGTCCTTGATGAAGCCTGCAGAGACCTCGAAGCAAGATGACCAAGCAGAAGTCGATGCAACGAAGGTTCGAACCTAGGTGCTTCTGCCTCTGCCCGGTTTAGGTTTCGCCAGCTGAGGACGATTTGTCGGTGTCCTGCCTGCCACAGCTCTTGAAGGATAAGGATGCCGAGGTCCGGCAGGCTGATGCTTTACTTTGAAGACCATGTTGCGCGAGCTTCAAAGCAGGTCCAGGCTGCTGGACTGGCGTTGGCTGCCAGTTTGGCGAAGCTACATGCGCAGCGACGTTGTAGCATTGTAGTATATTTTCGTAGAGCACTGTTGCTCACAGCGATGTTGCATGTACTCGCACATAGTGGTGCTTGCAAGGCTTGGCTGGATTTTGCATTGTCCCATCAAGTCTCTGCACACTGAGGAGCTCTGGATCTTTGAGCTTTGATCCGCTCAAAGCAGCAGCGGAACGTATCGCCGCGCTGGTCGTTTCAGGTTGCTTGGCATGGGTCTTTGCGGCAGATGTTTACAGGTCGGCTTCAACTTTGTGTGTTGCTGTCTCTGTCCGTCACAAGATGCCGCTTGCTTACTCAGGCGATGCGGGTGTCCCGGGCCGACTGCCCGTGCTGGCTGCGCGGCACTTCCTTGCAGCCTGTACGCTTGAGGCGCGGCCCGGCACCTGAAATCCAATCGTGAGTTGTAGCATCCATTGACATTGTGATCAAAGATCGTTTTGTACAGCAGCCGACAGGCAAAAGGAGTCTCCGTGAGTGTCGCTGCTGCGCAAGTGGCTGCAGCCGTGGCACAGCGCAGTGCCGCCTGGGAGGCCACAAGCTCCTAGCTCCTAGTGGAATTTCGATAATCTAGAATTGAAAATTGAGTCAGGATGCAGAGGACGGCGAACGTGCTTTGGCGGCTGCCTTGCCTGTCGAGAGCCGCAATGAGGTGTGCTACGGCGTGCTTGATACTGCACGTCGCTTTTGCCCCGCACCGAAGAATCAGATGGCATTTGTGCAAAGTGGCCGCGTCACACATTCCGGCCAGGAGGGCACAAAAGCAGCGCTGGAAAAGTTGGCGGGCTGCCTTGATGGCAAGGCAGGCAACAGTCGTGCAAGGTTCGTGGCATCCGGATTACTGCACTTGAGCTAAGCTACGCCAGACTACATGCTTTATTCATCTGTATCCTTAGCCACACAATGCCACTGCTGTACTGACATTTTTTCGACTGGACAGCCCTCAGGCAGCGCAGGCATTGAAGACCTTCGGAGCAGCAAGAATACGACACTTGGCCAACTTGCAAACCGCTCGTCTCAAGATCCCCTCCATGCAATGCCATGCATCGTTCCATGACTTCTCCACTGCTACTTCAAGGAAGCCTGTCGTTCTTCACTGGTTGCAGCGATTTCGCCTGGGACCTGTGAAGAGGACAGTGTGATTTACGCAGCCGGGTGCCGACAAATGTGTGTCTGGGCAAGCGAGCCATCCTAAGACCGGCTGGGCACACAACCAAACAGTCTTGCAATGGCACCGGCCTTGCAATACCGAGTCAGGGTGCATAGGACTCGAACGTGCCGCACGAGGTGGCACGTCTTTAGCATTCTTTCGCCGGTACAGTTTCATGGTGGATGGACTGCATTGTGAGCCCGGCAAGCTGTAGGCAAGCTGCTTGTGCTGTTCACATCAGCTCTTGTTCTCTCTTCAGAACTTGATTTAACACTGTCCTCAGCCGTCACACGACGCACGGTGCAAGCGGATGCCAAAACGAGCCCTTGACCCCATGCCATCATGAATTGAGGCTGCCATATGGCAACATGCCGCAGCTATGTGGCTGGATGTTGTGCTCGGGCACAGATGCAACACACTGTTGGTGCAAAGCCGAAGTTCGAAGTGAGTCGTGACAAGTCGCAGGCTGCCCGATTCCTGGCTGCCGTGGTGGACTGCGTGATTGTCCATGCCTGCACTGGGCTTCAGGACTTCGCATGCTTCCTTCGCTCAGAGTCTGGCATGGGGCGCTGGCAAGCCCGGTTGTGTGAGATCTTCAGATCCTGCAGGATGTTCCTGCCGAGTTTGTGGCCGGCAGCTCAGATTTTAATTGGATTAGGCCCCAAACTGACGTCCAAAGAGACTCAGACCGCATTGTCGCAGAGGCCGCGGGCGTTTGCTGACTCGGTTTAAGCATTGACCATGGCCTTTCAAAACAACGCAAGATGTAGTTGCTACGGGTAATGTTCAATCGGAGATGCAATTGCGAAGGAAGGACCACCCCAAAAGGCACCATGCTCTGAAACCGTTCACCGGCCCTAGACGAGTCCCTTGTGAAAGGAGTTCATCATTCCTCAAGGACCTCCCCTAGCTCTCGGCTTTCTGCGAGCAGGGCATCTCGCACCCCTGCATCAGACGCGGGTTTCGTAGTGCCAGTCTGCGGCCTTCAGGTGGTTTGCTGTCTCTTATGCGATAGGTTGCTCCGCTATGATATAACAGGGAGCTTCTTTGATTTATGCCTTTTCATGCCCGTAATTGTCATCTTCGACGCTTTCGGCTGTCAGTGACGCTTGTATTCCGCCCTGCACGCCAAGTCCGTAGGTGTTCATGGCATTACAATCTTCGTTTGGCATGTGGGTAGTGTAATCATTTGACCACATATGGGCAAGCAAGCATGCGGAGCTGAGTTGCAGCTTTGCTGGGTCAATCAATAAGAGATCTGCCGAAGTAAAATTGTTGCACTGCACCACTCAGGAAAGCGTCCCACCTTACCCCAACTTTCCGTGCCAGCCAGCCCAGTTCTCAGTTAACAAAAAACTCCCAGCCAGCCAGGCGGGAGGCAAAAGCAGTACCAAGAAGCTTCAGAACTCCTTGCAGCCTCCATGGCACTGGCTCCGCCTTCGCTTCCGGTCCTCCGCCTCTGGCAGCCGGTGGCCGGCTCTCCTTGCAGAGTTTTCACTGAAACCCCTGAGATCCGGGCCCCGCTTGCAGGAGCTTGTCCCTGGTTCAGTGGGCTCCTGGGACTGAGCGCCTGCCAGAGATTCAGGCCGAGAGCTGCCCGGTGTCAGACTCGAACCAGAGCCGGGCATGACGACATTCCGAAGACGTGTCATGCGAGAGGGAGACGCCACACCACTGCCAGCATTGCGTTTGGGGCGGCGGCACCGCCTCACCCTGCAACGGCAGAGTCTCAGAGACGTCAGGGTGACCTGGTGACGGTCAGAGACCCGGAGACTTACAGTGCTTTGGTCTACAGCCCACGGGATGTCAAAGGACCGCTGCCACTGCTGGTGGTCCTGCCTGGTGCTGGCCGTAACGACAAGGATGCGACCGACCTTGCAAACATCCGAGGGGAGCATGGTGGCCTGGCTCCGAGCCTCATTGCCGAGGGCATCGCACCAGCTGATCTGACAGAGAACTTCGCTGTGCTAGCGCCTTATGCTGCCGGTAAGAACAGCTTCTACGAAGAACCACGCAAAAAGATGCTTCAATTCATCGCCTGGGCTTGCAGTGACGCGGGAAGAGCTGCAGGCGTGCCAGCTGTGGACCCCAAGCGGCTGTTTCTATTCGGCTTCAGTGATGGAGCTACTGAAGTCATGGAACTGGCCAGCACAAGGCGCTTTGCAGGCTGTGTTGTAGCAGCCTACGGCTTCACTGGCGAGCTGCCACGCTTAGCTCTGGAGCGGCTGAAGGACATTCCTGTTTGGGTTTTCCACTCCGCCGATGACGTTATCTTTCCAGTGAGCTGCAGCGACAAGCTGGTGAAGCGTCTGAAGGAGACAAACTCTCGCGACGTGGTGCGATACACGCGCTATGACAAGGACCAGGAGGGTTTCACGGGTTCTGTGCGTGGCCACAGCACAGGGATCACAGCCTCCCGGCAGCCAGATCTCTATCGCTGGCTCCTGCAATTGGGACCACTGGATTGAGTAACGCTTCGAGCTTTCTGCCTTAGCTGATCCGGCACATGGATGCGGAGGGTTTGGACTTATCCTATGCCTTGGTGCCATGTGGTGGACAATTGACGAGAGTACTACTTCTAATTACCTCTATTGCTAAAATTGTGACGACGATTTTTCATGATTCGTCTACTACCGCCACAACCACGACGATTCCCGCTACCCACTTCCACTAGCACGACGAGTACTACTTGTGCTGCTACTGCTGCTGTTGCTGCTGCTAACTGTTAACTTCGAGCCGCACCATTAACACTAATTCAAAAAACCTACTGTTAACTACATTCTGTATCTACTACTACATAGCTACTACGAGCTACATCTAGCTACTACTTCGCTCTCCTACTCCGAACAGCTTCTCCATTACAAGGTACCACTAGCACTGCCGCTGCCATACCCGCTGCTACTACTAGGACGACGACTACTGCTACCGCTGCTGCGACTACGATGACGAATACTACTACCTGACTGGTGCTGCTGACAATGTTCCACTACTACGACGACCACTGCTACTACTCCTGCTGCTGTTATTACTGCTGCTGCTGCTCCTGCTGCTCCACTATTGCTACTGCACTGCCACTGCTACTTGACCTGCCCTACCCTATTCTATTTTACGACGATGACGACGACTGTCATCATAGTTAATAGTCATAACCACCGTTTTTGGTCGAGATGTGCAGGAGCTGTAATAAGTAATCGGGGTTTAATTGCAGCCGGCACGGCCCACATGGGTAGGGCGATGCATAGGAACTGAACCTTTTGCCGAGGATGAGGCTGCCAAACTGCCGGGAGAGCCACAGCTTCAGTGCTTGTGTGAGCAACTTCCCGTGGAGAAGCTTTGTGACTAAGTGTGAACATTTTAGTCATTAGAGTCTCCAACATCCTGCAGTCCTACACGTGTCTTCACATTCTTGCTTCTCTGCATGGTTGGCTGGAGGGTTTGTGGCGTTTCAGGTCTGGGCTGTTTGGGGACCTCGATCGAAACGAGACCAAAGACCTCAGATGGGTGCTGGATTATTGGCAGCGCCCCAAGTGGAGCTGGACGGCTTTCGCAGACGTCAGCCTTGATCGGCTTTCCTGCCTCAGGCGATCCAAAGAGCCCGGGCGCTTCGAGGAGTTCGCTTCTCTGTACTATGGCCGCTTGCTTAGCGACTCTTACCATGCACGGCACGCAGCTCCATGAGTGGTTCTTGCGGTGGGCAGTGCAGACAGCGCCGAACTCTTGGTAGAAGCTGTTGGCAGAAGGCTATTTCCTGGCCGTCATCGCTGACCAGCTCAAGGCATGAAAGTATGTGCCTTTGACCCACCACGATCACAATGCTCATATCCTTTTCAAGCTGAGAGCTCCAGCAGAAGCGTGCGAAGCCATGCCTGGCTCCAGCTTTGAAAGAGGTGATCGGTCAGCTGAGAGAAGATGAGCTTTCAATAGTCAATAGTATTCATTAAGCTGAACAGATCGTCTTTGTTCGCGCATCTGGCTATGCCGACCATGACTATGCCGGATATCCCATCTGCAATGTACCCTCTCTGGGAGGTGATTTCAGAGGAGCCTTGGCCGCAGGATAGGAACAAAATGACATGTGGAACATGTGGCTTGTTTCCTCCTGCACTTCTCCCAGGAGTGCAGTGCCTCATGCATCACGCTTCTCGAGCCGCAGCTTGACTTCGCAATCTGATGCCTACCGTAAAATCGGGGCTCGCCGGCTGTACAAGAAGTCGCTGCAGGCACCTTGGAGTCTTTGTTCGAACCGCAGACATTGCGGGACAGCAGCTTGGCCGACAGAGCCGCGGAGCCATCGTCTTCGGGGCGAGGAGTTTGCTTTGCGACCGGGAGACATAGCGCAACCCGTGCCTTGGTCACGTCCAGTCCGACCCCAAATGTATGCTTTTGCACCCGCTGCAGGGAGCCGTGTCAGCCAGATCACTGTTGACCCCAATTACTTATGCCACCAGCACAACCCCTTCTGAAATTTAGAAGCGCAGTGGCACATCGTCTATTCTTGCTTTAGGTGTCGTGTTGCCATTCAAATCCTTTGTCAGGCGCTTGTGTGGTCTTTAGTCCACCCATCCCAGCACTCTCTTGAAAGCCACAAGATTCGTGGGCCACTAGTTCGCCAGGGTTATATCTAAAACCGCATTTTGAAAAAGATCGAAGGATCTCCTCAGCAGTATGAGAGTCGAGATTCTTAGAAAGGACGAAGCAGGGATTGAGTACTGCCAAATCCGTTCCAACTTGGTGCTCGTGGGCATCGGGTAGGCTAAGTGGCCAGATCTATGGATCCACAGCAAAACCTTTGGTGTACTAGTGCCGGGGCATTCTGAGCAAACAACGCTACAGTTACATTTGGAACAGGCAGGGCATGGAGAAGTTGCGGGCCTTCCTTCGCTGCTTGGGTGCCTCGGCACATACGGGGGGATTCCAAGTGAAAGACACGTGCAAAGAATATGTTCAAAAGCTGTCAACGCAAAGCTTCACCGCCATGCGTCACGTTTGTGATAGTTTTCAAGTCGGTGCAAAGACACGATGCATTCCCTGTAGGTGGATTGCACAACCGCGCTGAGCATGCAGAACGTGCAGCACGTCACTGGCAGAGTTTATGGGAAGAGTCATTTCGCAACTTAGGCTGAATGTTATTGGACCTAAGGAGCTAGAGATCAGGCTTTCGATGTGGTCTTTGTGGTTCCACAGCCCAGGCAAGATCTTGGACGTGCGCCGGACAGCAGACAGTTCAACTCTTGGCAGCTTGCATGTAATGTGGTTGCCTGATCTCGTCATTGCGCCAGAAATGAAACCCTTGGATTTCTCGAGGAGCGACTCAGACGGGATACGAAACGCGAGTTGTTCTCGAGACAAGGTCGCGTCTTCCTTGCTCAAACCCAGCATGGCGTCGAAGTATGTCGAAGTCTAAATATCGATCCCTGACGACCACTTCCAGATTTGGAGGTTAAGACTTGCGAGGTGAGGATGCCACGTCGGAGCTGCAAGTTCTGGATTCCAACTCGTCGTATCAAATTGGACCCTGGTTAGCTCGATGAAAAAAACGTGCCGCGTGCTGGGAACATATCTTGGGGCAGAAGGCGTGGCAACTTTTGGCCACAACATTCAAGGCCTAGCTCCCCACGTTGACCTTTGCGATCTTGAAGATCTTGATACAGTTAACCGCTTTCAGGATCAAGCAGTAAGCATGCCTGCAGAAGATGAACTGTGTGTAGCAGCACCAACACTTGCGGACAAGTCTTGCCTTTGAAGTTTCGCCTCGTGAACTGAGGTTATGAAGTGCAAGTTTCTGATCTACTCACAGCCCTGAGCAGCACCAACCGCGAGCGAGAGCGACTGGCCAAAGAGCTGGAGAGCATGCAGCGAACCTTCCAGGCCGGTTCGCCGTTGGCAGCCACACGGGATTTCCTGAGAAATTAATGCACCCCCCACCGTCAGACCTTCCTGCTACTGCGAGCATGTTGAGGTTTACTGAGGGCTGCTTAAGTTCATGAAGTTGTTTGCCCCTGCAGTCCGCGACGGACACGCAGCTTTGGCATCGATACGGCCAAGAGCTCCAACTCAGGCGCCCATCCTGAGAGTACGGTGCAACGACTGCAAGCACGATTGGGAGAGCCAAACAAACATGTCAATGCAAACTTGGCTGCAGGCAGCTGTGGGGTGCTACTTCCGAGCAGTTCAGTCACTGTGCGCCTTTTCTCAATCCTGTTTGGGATTGCGTGCTGGTGATGACATGGGACCCACCAGGAGACTGTATACATTGCCTTATGCAACCATGACTTTGGTTTCCTTCGGGTTCACACCCTGGCGACACCACTACAGACTGTCCAGCTGAAATCCTCGCACCTAGTCCGAGTCGAAATCTCTGTCCCGAGGCATTGCTTCAGCGCCAGCTGGCTGCCGAAGCGGCCGTCAGCAAGCAGCTCCGCAAGGAGCTCCTTGAGGCCGCCTGTCTTCAGTCAATACTACGAAGTTAAGAATAAGAATACTCGAGAAGACAGTTTGCAAGAGAATACAAGAGAGTCTGTCGCAACGTGAAATCACTCGGCACGTGCTTGAGTCATTCTCGCAGCTGCTATTGCCGCGTGTACAGTAACCGTCGCAGCAGTCAAAAGTTCTGTTTGAGCTTGATCAGGCACAGCAAAACCACAGCGTGGCTGAAGCCAAGCATGGCGATGCGGACGCCCGTGCCAAAGAAGCCGACAGGGCCTCGATTGAGATGTCGCGTTGCAGACCAGGGGAGCTGTCGTCTTGGCCTCCTAAGGAGCGCTACGCAGAAGGAGCAAAGGACTTTGTCCACAAGCAGGCCGAATCGTTGCACCGATGAACTTCCCCGCTCTGTACACGATTAGGAATAAAACAAATTGGGCCCTTTGCAGCCTGGAAGCAGGAAGCAGTTGGTGGTATGGGCGGTATAGGATGTGATATATTGGTATATCGATAGGGTCTGAACTTATGGTTGCAGTCTTGCATGTTAAGTTTGCATGTGTCACTTCCATGTTGTTGTCTAGGTCCCCCGTCCCGACACTCCAAACCAGAACAACCCATATCAGCCTCTGCTGAGGGGTAGACAATGTTGAAGCGAGGTCGACGATGCGCTGAAGTCACAGTGGAACCAGTTCCAGGAAGAGCTGGAGTTGGAAAGGAAGGGCTGGCGGAAGGATGCGGCCGCAGCCATTCCATTGCCCCTGGCAAGAGAGGTGCACCACTTTGGCAAATGGTTCGTTACGTACGGAGAGCAAACACCCTGAGTTTGCGTGGGTCTGGGGTGGGGAGCTTCTAGCAGCTAATGAGGGGAAGGCCTGGAATTGTGGCGGTGCCTTTTCAGACCATGGTCATATTGTATCATTCCACAGCCTTACCATGCGTATATGGCTCCATTTAGGATCCATTGCAAAATCAAAAAACGGGGCCTTGAATCAGAAACTGCGCATCAGAAACCACCCCGCATCAGAAACTGCACATCAGAAACTGGAGTTTGGAAACTGGTGCGGGAGCTTGGAAGCAAGGCTGTGGTGGTGAGAAGAAAGCATCCATGGCCCAACCATGATAAAGGCATGGTCTAATGCGTTCTGAGCACAGAGCATCCACGGCCCAACCATGATGACGTCCATGGTCTGATGCATTCTGAGCCCGAGCATCCATGGCCCAACCATGGTCCAGCCACGGGCGTTGTCAACGTCCATGGTCTGCTGCAATCTGACAGGAGAGCATCCATGGGGGGGAGGGGGGGCAATGATATCGTCATGGTCCAACGAGATCTGAGCGCAGAGCATCCACGGCCCAACTATGCTGACGTCAATGGTCTAATGCGTTCTGAGCCCAGAGCATCCATGGCCCAACCATGATAACGTCCATGGTCTGAGCAACCATATATGCAACCTGACAAGAGAACATCCAGGTGGGGGTCATGACAACGTCCATGGTCTGATGCATTCTGAGCACAAAGCAACCAGGGCCATCCATGATAATGTCCATGGTTCTAAGGCGTTCCGAGCCCAGAGCATCCATGGCCCAACCATGATGACGTCCATGGTCGAATGCGTTCTGAGAAGAGAGCATTCACGGGCCAACCATGACAACATCCATGCTCCAATGAGTTTTGAAAGCCGTTCCCTAATCACGGCTGGCGGTTTCCGAAGTATGCGTCTGGTTTTTGAATCAGCCGTTGCGGTTTCCGAATCAGCTGTTCTGGTTCCGAATCAGTCGGTCGGTTTCTGAATCAGCGGCCGTGGTTTCCGAATCAGCGGTTCTGTTTTCCGAATCATGGCTGGTTTCTGATTCAGCCGTTCTGGCCTTGTTGCCGAATTTTCCGCCGACATCCGCCGACCCTCCATTTAGCTTGCTAACCGTCCGCCCTGAACAAGTTCTGTTATGGTGGTTGGCAGCAGACCGCGCAAAAGCTGAGCATGTGAGAGAGATACGCATGTGAATATGGGAGTATAGCGTCATACAGGTCGAAGCAAATGCTAGACACAAAGCAAACCTCGGTTTCGTCTCATGTGGCCCTGCTCCGCGCTCTTTTGTAGGCCAGGTGCTGCAAGGGGCGTCGGAGAAGCCAGGTCTCTTGCAAAGTTCAATGCACATTGGACCAGGATGTTTGGATGACACAGTTCGGGCAGCTCGCTCCGTTATGAAAGCGTCAGAACCGGCATCCTGAGCCCCCATGGCACAAGTCGCGCGAGACACCGGTGCTGCAGAATCCCGGGATGCACCACAGACATAGCGCCCGGGACTTACGAATGAAATGCCGTCGCGTTTGCATCACTGAGGGCTATTTTCCAACATTGCCATGTATTTCGTTCTGTACCTGATGAAAGCATGCCATAGGCGCGGTTTTTGTATCGCTATGACCTTGGAGATCTTGAGCCTAAAATACAGGTGTTTGGGGTGCTCGTTTGCAAACAAACTTGACCGTGCTGCTTGCCACATGTTTTGCGGTTGCTTTTGAGGCGACGATGTGTCCACCAAGATCAAAACTTGAACCCAACAACCTGGACAGTTGAGTCCCCGAATCCACAGCAAACCAAAACATGATCGTTTCTTGTTTGTTTTGGCTTATAGTCAACTCGAAATCGCGGAGAGGCGCAAAATCGAGCAAAATCATCGAAGTTTTGCGATTTACAGCTTTGGGTCAGTGGAAATCTTACGTCTGGCGCGAGGTGCTGGCTGCCTACTCGGACCTTTGGCGCTGTACTTCTGGCCAGGCAGGACCACAGACACATGTCTCATGTCGCAGACAGACTTGTAGAACCAAGAGGTCCCTGGCCGGCACAGAGCCCAGGCGGAACGAGCATTGAGGCACCCGCTTGCAACACTGGAACTGTGGCTGCTTACCCTGCATGCATGGCTCCTGCGCCCAGGCGTCTTCGAGATCTTGATGCCTACGCCGTGCTGCTTCCGCCCCAGGATGAGATGCTTCAGGACTGGAACTTTTTCGTACCAAGAGGGCTTGGCGCCAGGATATCACCAGGGAAGTTTCAGCACATTTCGGCAATGGCGGTGCTAATTGAGAAAGAACTCTTGCCTTCACTCCGAAGAAGCACGACTTTGGGGACGACAGGTTTCCAATCGCTAACTATGTTTAGGAGTCAGTTTCGACTTGGAGAGCTCTTAGATTTACAAGCCTCGTGCTGGGCGTTGCCGTGCACCTAAGTTTGCTTGGTTGTAAAATATGGTCACTCCTTCTGGCAGTAGCATCCGTAGTGTGGACGCTTAGACGGCAAGCAGCACGAAGCTTGCAGTTCTACGAGTAGCAACTCAGCCTTTTTCGCCAGCTTTTTCGCCAGGAGCCTCTGCGGCGGGCAGTCGGTGAGGCCGACGCAAGAAGCATGGCAAAGGCGGGTCTTCTAATCATGCTGCTGCTGAGGATGCGAAAAATGACCATCATCGTCATCATCATCGAGATCATTACAAAAAAACATAACCTTAGTGACCATGACATCATCACGACTCACGACCCTCCCTAGATCGTTTGTCGTCCTAGGCCTAGGCATGATCAACTCTGATTGCATAGGCATTCTTCGTTCTGGCCCTAAGCACGAGCCGTCTGCAACACCGCAACCGCCCACGTAGCCGCAACCTGCGTCGGAGAGGAACATGTGAGTAAAATCGTTTCTCTGAACGCCGCAATCAAGAGGCCGGTGACTAGGAGAAACAGTTTCGATTCTTCGATATCAGTGCACCACCATGGTAGACCAAAGAGGGAGCGTCCTGCCGCCGGACGCGCAGCCATAACGTAGGAAACGCGACAGAGTCTGTAGTGCAGAGTACGTGTCCGCAGCTGCTGTCGTGGTCCGCTAGCATCAAGTGAACATCTGGCGGAAGCCTCCAAAGTTATAGCCAGCCATAGTGTTGAAAGACGTCAAAATATCCCCAGCCCCACCCTAATGATCGGTGTTCTCGGTCGAGTGCTGCGGAGGCCCTGGTGGAAGAGCTGCAGCAGTGCCACACGCCCGCTGAAAAGCGGCTTCTCTGCAGTCCATCCTCAACTACAGACACAAATTGTGCGCCGCACTTTCGTAAACTTCAACTTGGGTTGATACTTGCTCGCTGCTTGCTTGCAGGTCGAAGAACGACTTGAGCGGCTGGGGCGCAACGACTCAGAGCTCGCACCCGCGAAGTCACGTGCCAGCTGCCCGCGAATCTATCATGTGGCGTAAAGAAAGGGATGAAACGGGGAAGAGACCGAACGTTGACATGCTTCGTGTTCCAGTCTGTACGAAGCCATCTCGCACAAATGCCCTGCAGCCGCGCGTCAGTAGGCACGCTCGAATCACTAGAGACTCATTCGAAGCCCATCTATGCTAACCCTGAATTCACATCCTTTTCAGCCTGGAACACGCCATGTCCGGAATCATTGAACCAGTTTGTCATGCCACGCCATGCTTCTGAACGAAAAACTTACACGCATCCCTCACCCGCACTAAGGTCGCTCCGTGCCCGGACAATGATTATGGCCTCCGAGAATCGGTAGCCACGGACATGTCAAGAAAGAGCACCAAAGCTGTGCTCGGCCAAAGACCCGCTGCATTGGAAAAAGACGGCAGAAGCAGACATGAGCGCTCACATGGAAAAATATGTATGTATATATATATATATATATAAACAATATATACAATAAATATATATATATATATGTAATTATATATAACAATATATACAATATATACAATATATATATATATGTATATATATATATATGAGAGAGAGAGAGAGAGAGAGAGTCTCGTGGGCATGGCTAGAGCAGAGGGCCCCCCCGCGCATGGAAGGCTGGGGCTGCCCGAGTCCGTGGATCTCCGCGGCTGCATCTCGGCGAAGTCTCGTTGCTGTTAAGAAGATCCACGTGGGTGGTTCCGAGAATAGGGAACCCTAATATAGTAATAGGATCCTTATTATAAGGACCCTAAAATAAGGTAGCCCCCAAGTCTCGTTGCTGTTAAGATCTAAGGACTTTAGGAGGGACCCCTAATAGGGACCCTTAATCCCATTACCTTATAAGGGATCCTAGAGCCCTTAGATAAGAAGATCCATGTGGGTAGTTCTCTAAATTAGGGTCCCATTTTGGGGTTTAGGGTTTAGGGTTAGGGGTAGTTCTCTAAATTAGCGTCCCATTTTAGGTCCCCAACACCCTTATAAAAAGGGTCCTAGAAGGAACCCTGATGTAGAGAACTGCCCATGTGCATGTATGGCCACGGACACCTTCTGAAAGAACAGTAGATCACTCGGCTTGCCCTGTGTTCAGATTATTAATCTTTAGCGGTAGAGTCTTACAAGTTCATCGAGCATTGCCCTGAGAACCATCACCGTGATGAGCGACACGAACATCGTGCCTCTACTTGCGATTTACAACCTCACCAAAGCCGCGGCAAGGACTCCGGGCTATATGCTTGTAAGGGGAGCTAGAATCTTTTTTCGGGTGCAAAGCTACGCCATTTGTGGGAGGCGACCTCCGTATCTCTCGGCACTCATCCATGAGTTGCCAGGGGCTCAATGGCCCAATCTTTCCGGCTCCGAAGTCGTCGCTGTTTTGTGGACCTGACAGCAGCCACATGTAGCCACAAGGTATCGGCACAAAAAGACTCGCCAGTTGTTCATCCGAGCTCGGCCGCTGAGTTGTTTTCCGCTTTAGCATCGTGGGAAGCACAGGCAAGTGCTTCTCAGGTTCTCTACAACGGAGAAGTTCAAAAGGCCCCGGGACCAAGCCGCAAAGAGATCAAGCAACTCAGTGAGATCACCTCGAGGTTTGCCACGGGCATGGTATGGGCTTGCTCTGTCCTCTTGAAAAGCTGCTTGGATCAACACAGGCACGCATTTGCCTTCTACCTCTCTTGCACTGCCTGATTGCATAGGTGGGAGGAACTGGTGGCAAGATTCACACCATCTCCAGAGTTGGCCACTCAGAGCAAGTTGCCGCTCGGAGATCGCATCGCACTGGCTCGCAAGGGAATGTCCTGTTCTCTACGCTGCATACGACTTCCAAGCTCCCAGGCAGCTGCTTTTTGCGATGCGTGGAGTTGCACAAACCATACAACACTCTCTGCATGTGTGCAGGCAACACACTGCAACACCAAGACAGGTTTGCAAGTACCAATGCAGAGCAAGCAGTCGCAGATTTAGGAGTGCTGATTGAAGTGCGTTGAGCCTTAGTTTCAGATGCGACTCCCTAATCTTTCGACAAGGCCTCGTGCCCGAAGAAAGCTATAAAGCAGGCGCTTTTCAATTCTCTTCAGATAAATGCAGGAAGGAGACGATGCCGCCGTGGCACAGCTGGCCACAAGAAGTTTGGAACTGGCTTCGTCAGAGAGCCCACCAAGCTCGCTCGGATCTTCCCTCAGACGAATAACGAATGAGGTTTTTCTAGATTCCACATTTGGCTAACATTTCAAGTCACGCAGCAATGTTACATGCTTCCGGTTTGGGTATCTTTCATGCTCGCGCGATGTCAAGCCCCTTTGAGAAGATCTGACACCAGTGCAGTACTTGCTGCAGCCGTCAGCAGCCATTGTGAGCTCAGGTGTTGCAGCAGCATAGGATTGACGGTCAGGCCGAAGTCTGAGACGCCTGACGATCCAGCATGAAGCGTTCAGCATGTTTGGGGCTTGCTCGGTGTTGAATGTGCTGCTGTTCGGCTTCGAGCGTCTATCAAAAAGCCGCAAAGCTTTGCGACCTCTTGGACCAGCGCATTTGTCAGCTTTCCGTCACTCTACTCCGTGCATCTCCATACTGGCAAGCTTGGCTTGCTAGCTAGCTTGTGCAATACCAAGAACAACAGGGCATGAGCTCCAAAGTCACGAGTCGGCACAAGTAACACATGCGACAGCGAGTGCTATGGCTACAGCTGCAGCGATCTGTCGAACATGGGCGTCAGCGGCTATCTCGGACTCGGGCATATATGCCATGTAACTGCTGTTGCTTCATCCTATAGTGGATCAGATGATCACATGTATCTTTCCTACGTGGCGGGTCCGGAATCATATCCGGAGCTACCTGCACTGCTGCCTACTGGAGCCGAACCGGTAAGACGTTGCTTCTTCAGCCTTGCCATCCAGGTGCGCGCACATGGCCGCAGAATGCTTGAGGACATCTACGACACTGCCTGCAGGCCAGGGAGCGGGGGGCATAAGTAGGGGGAAAACCGGCTCAGTAGAGAGGTCATCGGATGCAGCCCATGCTAGCGCTGCCTTCTGCGGCTTTTGGAGGCACCGGGCCATGGACCCGCATCCTCGCTTTCCCGAAGAGGCACATGTTCGCGACGAACATGTTGTACCTTGGATGCAAGATGCAGTAGCAAGTATCAGCCTCAGTTGCCGCGGAAGCATGCCATCCGGTTCAAAAGTATTGAAACAGACATGCTGCACAGTAATGCCTGTGGATGTGTCTTTCTGACAAGCTTGTGGATCTAAGATGACCAGAGACGAAGCAAGGCGTAGTCGAATGTAGAACGTTTCAGGAGTTGCATCAGTCGGCATGACCCCAAAAATTGGATGAACGAGTATAAAGAAGAACAGGATAAAGTTTGGGCAGAACATAGCACAGTTTAGCTGTAGCAGAAGTATCAACTCGCGGCATGCAGTGTGCGGCTGGGCCAAAAAGCCAATGAGCTGGCAGAGTGGCGTGGTGGCATCCTTCTTAGGGTCATTTACGGGAACGCTGGGGACGCAGCTGAGGATCAGCTCCCTGACGCAAGAAGTTACAGCCAGAGCTCAGTTTTTGGCGATTTGTGGCTGGGGATTTTGGGGATTTGGACAGCTCTTGGGGCAGGTGGCAATTCTCTTAGCACCAGCATCTTTGACAGCTTCTGTGAACTTCAGTGGCTCGCTTTTAAGTAATGCAGTGTTGGCGCCTTTTGTCCTTAACGAAAGACTAACTAAATTGCACTGGCTGAGCGTGCTGCTACTCGTGGTCGGCAGTGGGATGGTGACGTCGTCCTCCAGCCACGCAGACCAGAAGTATTCCTACCTGCAACTCTGCCAACTTGCACATCGACCGACCTTTCTTACCTGTGCAGTTGCTTTCGCTGTTTTGTCTTTGCTTCTGGCCTGCCACGCGCTGAAGAGACGGACATTGGAGCTCCTTAGCTTCGCCTACCTTTTTGCGCTCATCGGTGCCATCGACCTCTTGGTCACGAAGTTCACGTTGCAGCTGCTGCGCCTGGTGGTGGTCGGCAAACGTGATGCACCTGCCGAGGGGGTCGTGACATTCTTCACAGCCATGACCTTGGCGTTGCACGTTGGCGTTTTCGGTTGCCAAGTTGCTGCTGCATATTACAGGAAGGCCCTGACAAGTCTGCCCTTGTTTCTTGGGAGTGGTGCCCTCATGCAAGTGATTGTGTGTGGTACTTTTTTCGACGAGTTTCACAATTTCGGACTGAACCAGCAGCTCCTCTCCTTCGGCAGCGGTCTGCTTCTGGTCATGACAGGTATGATATGCACAAGTGTGGCAACTAGCAGTTTTCGGGAAGAGGTCCCAGCATCAGCGCCAACCACACCGGAAATCCCCGACATGGAAGCGGGCAAGGGCACAGTGGCTGTCCAAGATGTGCAGCCGCGGCCTCGAACGCCAAGCAATGTAAGCCCGAGCTCAAATCGGCGGTCGGCCGTTATTACTTCTGGCCTTCTGGAAAGGAGTAGCTCTTCCATGTCCTCTGCTGATCTCCTTCTGCTGGGTGACATCCAAAGAAGTGCTTTGTGCTTCGGGGGGCGTTATGCAGTCGGAAGAGTCACAACGTCGAAGATCAGCTTGCACCGCCGCTTTGCTTCTGACAACTTCCTCCTGATGCCGCTCGCATCCCACCAGGACCCCGACATCAAGGAAGGAAGCTCGGCGATCTCTCCGGTAGGACTGGAGGGTCCCGGAAAGCGAAGCCTAAGTCTAAAGTAGGGACCTGCCACTTGCGGGTAGTGACTCGTACTGAGGACGGCTTGGTCGAGCAGCCAGCGCACCTCCAGGCACGGAGCCCATGGACATCGGGATCCTCGGCTTGCGCCGAGAAGCATCAAGTTGACACGACTCACAACCTATTGTGCCAATGGCCAAGCTTGAGATCCAGCTTCTTGTGATTAGGATGGAATTTGTGGTCTCAGACTTCTCGCTGGCTCTTTTCAGGGCCAGGACGAAGTCCGGCTAGTTGATTCGACAACTGAAACACTTGGCCAGAGACCCACTGCTAGTTTTGTTAGGTGCCCCATAATGTTTCTATCCGACGTAAGGTATGGAAGGAAAAACGGCAAGACGATTCCAAACAGGAACGCGGGAGCTTGCTGAAAAGGTGTCTTTGCGTGCGCCAGTGCCAGGATGAGAAGTGCAAATGACTAGCATCAGTGAGTCTGGAAGGAGTTGACCTTCACTGATCACATGTTTCCCTAGCCTGCCTCCCCGATTAGCCCCGAGACCAGCTGATCTTGGAAGACCTGGAGGTGCCTTTCAAGCGACCATCGTAAAGGTACACTTCCATGCAGCGATCGCCGGTTGTGGTATTTGGTGAGGGTTTGCTTTCTTTGCTGCTACCTTGTTATGTCGTGTCATCCCTATTGACATACACACACATATACATATATATATATATATATACATACATATACATATGCGTGGGATTGTGGAAGGATGTGGAAGGCAGAAGGACCATGCCCGTTTGGCCAAAGGCCCATGCATGTGCCTGTGCTGCCCAAGATCTTACTACTGGGTCTTTGCATGCCTTTTGGTTGATCCAACGTTCTTTTAAGTAGTCGCTGGCACGCAGTTGAGTCGAGTCAGCCGCCTGCGCGAGTGTGAGTGAGAAGGTAGATGGATGCCTTCGCAAGCCAAGGGTGTCTGCTGCGTTGACGCCAGCATCTGACCTGTTCGTGCAGAAGCAGCATGGTGCACCGATAGATACGTGCCGCTTGCAAGGCGCACCGGGAGCATCAAGCACAGTCTTTTTGGATGTTGCCTGCATCTGCCTGCGTTCCGGTTAGAGTTGTGTTTTTACTGCGTGGATCCCTTGTGAGGCTTCTTCGTGCTCGGTGTCGTGCAGGGCGTGACATCATGGCTCGTATACGTCAGCCTGTTCACGCGGTGCTTTCCACTCGCGACATGGCCGCAGACGGTGTCTTTTCGCCCGTGAATCAACATGGCAGAAGATGCACAAGACTCGCAAGACTGTGTCACCGCCGTGCAAACAGCACTGGGCGATCAGACAGCCGAGCTGCGAGAGAGCGGAGAGGGGCTTGAGGCAAATCTTAGCGGGCAACACAATTCGTGGGGGGCATCTGATCGCCCGCCGAGTGCTGGGCCCGAGAGGCCCGAGACGCAAAGGCCTGCAGAAAGCTAGGGCGAACTGTCTCGCGAGGTTCCGGGCACGTCGAAGTTACGCCGAGTGAAAGAGTAAGACGTCCAATAAAACCCAGACGGAAGAACTAGCAATCGTACTGTCGCATCCTGACGCCCTGCTTCAAGTGATGCCTGTTCGATCGAACCACCATGCGGAACACATGGAACACTACATGTGTTGCAGGCAACGCGATTGGTTAACTTACCTCTCAAAGACAAGTTCAAGGTTCACTGCAGTTAGAGCGGACAAGATGCATCATGCAGTTTCGATGTCACAATGCACAGAATGATGCGGAATGCGTTTGACATCCTTCGATTATGGAACAGGATTGGCCTGGGCTGCGGCAGCTGTTTCTGCAGATTGCTTTCGATCTGGCCGTGTATGCTACTCGGCTGAAGAACCGGCGGACAAAGATCATTGTGACAGTGCTGCACCTCTGACTTTATTAGCTCATTTTAGTGATCTCAGCCTGTGCAACGTGCTTCCGATCGGTCAGCTTCTCACTATGTGTGAATTGCCCACGCCTCTCGTGAAGTGTTCGAGTTTCAGAGAAACTGCGACGATCAACGAGGTGCCTTTTGTCCATTTTCCCGTCTTCTACATTGCACAAGGACGGGCGTTCACGCTTTCTGCAGTAGCGGGATTTGACGGTTTTCGGAACCTTCACAGCTACCTTGGAGATATGTTAAATGTTCCATGCAACATGGCCAGTCTTTTCGCGCTTGTTCTAAACCTGATGTTTGCTCGGGTCCGCGTTGCACGAGCAATGACGGGAGGCGCTGCGCACGGCGAGGATGCATCATCCAGCCTGTCCAGGCATCCCTTTCATTCGCATCCCTCCTGTTGCCTTTTGGGTGCGAGTCTTTTGAGGTGGCGTTCTAACCTCCTGGCTGATGCTGCAGGCCTTCGATTCGCACTTTGCTCATCAAAGCACACGCTTGCAACTTGCAACACAGTGGCCACCGGTGAAACAAGCAAGTACTCACAGTACGCGATGCTGACTTTTCGTTCGCCTGGCACTCGTAGTGTTTAGCTCAAGAAACTGGTGAACTGAACTGGCTTCATCCGCAGGTGGAGCTGCGTTTTGGCTCCCAATGGATGTGCTGTGCTTCACCGTTCCAATGTGGCTCCGCATGCCGATCGGGCGTCAGACTTAGATGCATGCGCGAGTCTTTTTCGCATATGGTATCGTTCCTGCCTGCCTTTCTGTCTAGATGTCACGTGTTGGCTTGCGAGGTACTTTACCACTTTCTGGTACGCCGCGCTGGTTTCCGTGTTTCGGGGCGGTGAGTTGTCAGCTTCCTTGGAAAAGAAAGATATGTTTCAGACAACTTCGGCCGGAGAAAATTGTTCTCCAGGCTGAAAGATTTATTGATTCCATAGTAGCTTTTCGTCTGATTCTCATCTAGAATCAAACTCGCGGGATATGTCCACTTCATCCACGGCGCTCCAAAGTGGAGCTTGCCGCAGCGCCTCAAGGTCAAAAGACTTGCAACTGAGAGGGCATGTCCAGAACACACAAATCGACTTCGGCGCTTGGGCCCTGCTTTTCTTAGGATCTAGCTCTGGGAAGCCTCCTCCTGATGGCTTCTTGCCTCTCTGCCTGGTGCAGGGGCCACAGCTACCAACGATCTGAACCACTTTCCTCAAGAGAAGTTGCTGTCGCTGCCCGAAATTCTTGTCGCCAAGGCTTGTGTCGACGAAGACGGTCGACGGAGCAGAGCACTAGGTGGGACGGAATCTGTGCAGCATCTCCCTTCGCAGTGTGGCAACACTGGGCTTTTGCGTTCGGGGTAGAGGAATCAAGTTGCTGTGATCCCCTGCAAAGCGCGAGGTAGGCGCGCACGGTGGTTTCGCGGCATGCTGCGCAGTTTCAATTGAAACCGCGTGCTTTCCACAGTCCCTCTCAAGCCGCACACCGAAATTGACTGCAAAATCGCACCCCCACCACAGTGCCCTTCTCGTTTTGGCCTTTGTGGTCGATCGCTAAAGTCCCCGCCGGGCCAACCCAAGCACTCGTCAGTGTGGCCCCGACATGCCGCCGTTCTAATGGTTCGGAGTTTGGAGGTTTGCGTAAGTCTGAATCGTTCTCCTGCCACTGTGCCGTCCGTATTTTGGGGTGCGCATTGTCTTCCCACTACGGTCCCGTGCATTTCCGCACCAATCGTGCTGCTGCCGTCTCGGGTGCTCTTGGAATGGTTCCGGGGTGTGTAATTACACAGTTTAGGGTTTGGAATTCGATACGCTTTTTTCACTCTTTCGGCTTTCTGGTCCAGTTACATTGGCATTTCTAGTTTTTGGATGGGTTGGCTGAAATCCGGACACTGCCCCATCCATTCATAGTAGGTCGAGTAGGGCGACACAGACAGTGGTTCTCAGAAGTTAATACCTGTACTATCTTGTACTTGTAGTCTTGATTTGTACTACAAGTAGCAGTCGAATTGCAGGTAGCTATCAGTTCTGAACATCAAAATGATCTCAGAACACGCCAAAGCGCAGTTCAATCTGCTACCCTGCAGAGCGCCAATGGCTTGTGAAGCCTACTTTGCAGGAACTTGCTCTCTCTCTCTCTCTGACTCTCCTCTATATGTATAAATTCCAAGATGCATTGTATGCACATTACGAACACACTCACACACCCACGCTGGAAGAGACAAGCATGCACGCTCAAGTGGATGTGAGGCTCGCAGCAGACTCTTCGGACTCGGACAACACGCCGATGCCTGTGCGACAGGCGCTTCCCTGATCGAGAACAGTTGCACCTGATGGCATCTGAGCGCATGCACTCTGCTGGAACCAACTGTGTGGTGTGGCCGCGCGGAGGCACCTCTGCAAATGCCGCTGCTTCAGCCAACGTGATGTAAGCAGCTTGCAGAAAAAGCAAGCTGCCGCAGCGTTTATTGTCTTTTTGTGTTTTGTGACGAGATAGTGTTTGCTTTACCGGAGTTCCACACGCATGTCTAGGGCTGGGGGGACCTGCAACCAAGTGCTGCGTTTTGTGGGAATATCGCTAAACGTGGGGTGCTGGGCACATTCTCGACGTGAACCTATCGGCAGTGGCACATTACATGGTGCACCAGGCAGCGAATTTCCTAGCATTTACCACGCTTTGGGCCTTCGCGGATCCGATTTGCCTTTCTTGGGGGGATCTAATTGTTCATGGTTTTCGTTCGAATTGTTTTCTCGACTAAGCTCGGATCCGGGTCCCTGAAAGGCTATGTATGCCTAAACTCAAGTCCGAATTGCACAATCACAATTAAACCATGAAGCCCCAGCCCCAGAAGCCAAAACTTGCCAAAAAGCAGCAGCAAACCAGAAACCTCCATTTCCGCACGCCGCGAAGCTTCCCGGTTTTTAGGTTTAGGGTGTGTGCTTTGTAGTTCTGGGGTTTCTGCTTCGAAGGTTCGCAAAAGTTCAGGGCTCTGGGGAGGACCGACGAGGCAAGCGAAAGGGAACATGGAGTTCCACACCGAAGGGAAATGTCGGAGACCAAGAAGATCAATAACCATGTCTATCTATCGTCTTTTTCCAGTCATACCATCGTTGGCAGCATCATCAGCACACTATGTACAGAATGGGTCTCAGAATCACATGATCAGAGATGTAATCCATGACAACGTCGGACACGGCTAGATGAAGGAAGCCACGACCAGATAAGGCGAGAAGTCTGTTTGGTATGAGAATGGCAGGCTGCAGGTCGCCATGCACCCACCCAGCACCCATATAAACCACTTCAACCCCGGGTCTACTACACAGGGCCTGGACTTTCATGTAACAGTATCACGGGGAAGGCAGGCATAGGCAGGCCGTAAATCTGAATGGTCATCGCATACGTCGCTGAGTTGGGGGAAATACTCAAGCTTAGCAGTGGTGCTCGACAGGGCGGACCATGAGTTGACCCCCCCTTCTAGATGGCATACGGATTGCCTCAGCACCCTAAATGGCTCAAGCCTACCGTCTTGACAGAATCTGGTTTCTGAGCATTCTGCCGTGGATCGCCATGGATCCCACTCCTGTGTCTTACTCACTCTGGCTGATGCCTGACCCTGGTGAGGTTCAGGAAAGGCTGGACAACTTGGTGGAACGGATGGCACGGGAGTTGAATGCTCCAAGATTTGACTTTCATGTGACCCTGTTTAGCAGCATCAAGTCCGCAAACCTTCCGGATCCTTGGGCAGAGAGACAGGGAGTCAAGGGTGGAATCTGGTGTACTTAAAGGATCATGGGACTTAGTAAGTTAGGTTATAACTAAGGTAACTATACTTATAACCCCAATTAGGGGACTTATAACCTTACTTACTAAGTCCCATGATCCTCCAAGTACTTCTCTGCGCATGTTGAGGAGTGCTGAATGCCACGACTGTTAGGCTTGGTCGGGTCAGTGCTTCCCATACAATTCGAAGACCACTGGTTCTGTATGTCTTGCTGTTCAGATGTGAACCTGTCCTTCCGACGTGAGCGTTGCGGGGTAGTTTTAGTGAAGTTGCTACCCCCCGTGTCTTGTTCGGAGACACTGGCCGCATCTTGAAACTTTGGAGCACTCTGATGACAACCTATGTACTTGCTACTACGATGCATGCCTTGTCGAGGCTTAGACAATCCACTGTCGCGACACCTCTAAGAAGCAGTGAGCCACAACGACGTAGCAACGAAGACTGGTATTTGTAAACGTGCCAAGGAGTTGAAGTCCTCACTCGAAATGCTGGCTGGTGGGCTGCAGCCTTTCGATGTGTCTTTCGGGGAAGACAGCCTTGCGGTGTATGATACCTGGAACCAAAACGTGTTGCTGCGACTCGGCCCGAATGCAGAACAGTTTATAGCTGCACTGCTTCATGCTTTGCGACTACAATCCCAGTTCTGTTTGCCTGGGAAAATGGGCCTCCTTGTCCGAATCGTTTGGTAGACTGGTGGGAGAATCAGACTGCGCCTTGGGCATGAACTGGACATCCCTGAACTTACCTTTGGTTAGTAGGGAATGGAGGAATGGGGTACAATTATAACTACTATTGCTACAACCATTCCCTACTAACCAAAGGTAAGTGAACATGAAGAGGCTGGCAGAAGAGACCGCTGAGCTGAAAGCCGCCAACTTGGCGGCCCAGCGAATCTTTGCCGACCCAGCGGCTGAGGCTGGCGGAGTTCAATCTATAACAGGCTTACATAAGAAGATCTTATGCATAAGTGAGATGTGAAGGTTGTACATAGCTGTTGCCTCAACATTTGCAAAAAGGGGAGGGGTCGACCACAGAATAGACAGGGTCCGATAGTCTGGGAGTTCGCATCATAGGGGTCGGAGCAGGCCCTTTTCAGCATGCCTTCTGGGGGGGCTGAATACACAGGTCAGCTGAAACCCATTTCAATCTTCTCAGGATTTGGGCGTGTGTGTGTGTGCGCGCAACTTCTGTTTGGAAGGATGTAGGACGTACTTGCCATTACTTGCCCCTGGCCTTAAAAAGCAGGAGGATGGAGCTGGCCTGTGGGCCTATCTAAGAAAGCTCTCCACAGTGTTCTGAGCATATCACCAGGGACGCCTGGTGACGCACCTATGGTTTAGGCTGTAAAGCTGTAAGTACTCAAACAAAATAAGGTTTTGGTTGTATGTCGCATTATGTCGCATCAGTTTCATGACTCGATGAACTGCATTACCCTCAAGACCAACATCAAAGAAGCCGGTATTTGGATCAACTTCGCGAATTTACATGGTCATCAGTATGGGACGGAGTGCAGTGGTGGTCGACGGCCTGGTTGGAGACCATTCTTGGTGGTCTCAATGGGCTTATGTCCAAGCAGCATGCGGACGCCGAGAGAGGGCACAGTCGCCGGATCAGCAGGTTGTGTATGCCACAGATCGCGACAAACCGATGGACAGATCAAGAATTGCTTAGTTGTCGGTATTTTCCCATCGTCCAGTCCACGTCGAACCAAGCCTCTTGAGCCGCGAACGGCGATTAGACAAGAGCCTTTGTACTACATCCGTGGCATCATTGTGAGTTTGGCAATCGTCAATCTTGGCCCACCTCTACTAGCCATACTAGCCTCCAGGTTCAAAGTTGACAAGCTCAAGTTTGCAGCGCCAACCTCGCCCAAAATCCTCTGTGCCGTTGGTTTCTTTAGGTGTGCATTGGACACGTCATGTTTGGGGAAGGGTTCGGACTGTCGTCGTGGACTTAGACTAAAGATGCTTGCGCGGGAGCCGAGCTAGGTTCGTTTCCCCAAGGGCGTAGAGCAGAGCTCGTGAGTAGGTACAGCTGTTCGTCACCAGCTTTGCGGGTCTTTTGTCCCAAGAAGAATCAAACTCATGACTATTACCTATAGTACTTACTACCTGCGACATACTACCTGCTACCTCCTACTTCCCACCTCCTACCTGCTACCTGCCACTACTATGCAAACTACAAAACTCCAAAGCTGAGAGAAACAAAAACTACTTTTGCGATTACTACATACTACTTCCTACTTACCACTTACTACTTAGTACTTATTACCTACCACTACTACTACTACTACCTACTACTACTACTACTACTACTACTACTACTACTACTATGGGTGACAAAAACTACTACTACTACTACTACTACTACTACTACTACTACTTCCACGACTACCACGACGACGACGACTACTACTACGACTACTGCGAC
>CAJNDV010009113.1:53064-141798 GCA_905221635.1 Symbiodinium sp. CCMP2456
CCCCCCCCCCCCCCCCCACCCCCCCCCCCCCCCCCCCCGCAGCAAGTCCAAAATCAAGAGGCCGAGTTAGCAAACTCGGCAAGTGGATTTTGAGGCCTCTTATGATGATCGTACATGACGAAAGTGCTGTAAATACCGAGTAAAACGGATGTGCACTTAAGATGGTTTTAAGCAAGTGTAGTTGGTAGGGGGGGGGGGCGCCTACTACTACTAGTGCCGGGAATTTGAACCTTTATTTGTTCCGGTTCTTGGGAATCTTGCAATCTTGTCAGCTTGGTCATCTTGCTCGGCCATCTGGTCACCTTGGTCATCTTGGGGGGGGGGGTCAAGATGACCATGTCATCTTTGCAGCCTTGGTCATCTTGCCCCACTTGCCCGCCTGGTCGACCATGTAGACGAAGGTGACATGGGCATTTTGATCCCACCTTCAAGTGGGGCAAGTGGGGCAAGATGACCAGGATTGCTGGTCATAATTCCTGGCACACTGTACTACTACTACTGCTACTACTACTACTACTACTACTACTGCTACTACTACTACGACTACTACTACTACTACTACGACTACTACTACTACTACTACTACTACTACCACTGCTACTACTGCCACTGCTGCTGCTGCTACTACTACTAATTACTACTACTACTACTACTACTACTACTACCACCACCACCACCACCACCACCACCACCAGCAGTACCTGACTCCGGGGTACACAGGAGCACATTATTCAGGCCGCCGGGAATGGTTGGGGGCCCATTAAACACGGTGCAGGAAGTGCAAAATTCAAGAACTCATAGCTTATGCACAATTTTAATCAAGCTTATGCAACCCCTCGTGTTCTGGACGTGCACGCACAAAGTGTTGCCAAAAAGACCCTGCCCGAGAGCGGGTGCGAGTTAGGACTTTGCGCAGGAAGCTGCGTTTGCAGCACCCAGCAAGACGCCACATGGATCTCTGCTTTATGGTCCGCATGGCATGGAGGAGCCGCGATGTCTTAGGTCATTGAGAGATAGCGTCTTGTACACGAAATGTTTGATTCATGAGGCAGCAGCGCAAGTACAGAAGCGTTGCAGTATGATGTTGGAATACAGTCGTGAGTGTTGACAAGAGAAACTGAAACCACAGTTTTCTGTCGCACGCACACACAGACACACACTCACGCTGCCTCGAGGACGACGAGCGGCCAAACGGACTCTAAATGGGTACTACGCGGTACCGCTTGTACACAAGGTGCCATGCAGGAATACAGTGGGCTGTAATTGCTCGCTTGCTCCAGAACGCGACTGTGGCACGCAAGTATTGACAGTACTGCACCGTCATTTTGGGAGCGACCCGGTTATCCATGCCTATGTCCCTTATGAAACCCTTACCGCCCTTACCCTAAGGCCCGGCACAGTGGCTTTCGTAGAGGTGTCGCGTAATGGCCCAACCATGCCCAACCTTGACAAAGAGACAGGTACTGTAGGAGTTTTCGAGCTTTCAATCCTCTCCTGACTGGCTGGGTCTCACACCTGTTTGTAATCTCCTTGGTGGTTGGCTGCAGTGGCTGCCTCCAAAACCCATCTTTGTGGATGTTGCTCGATCTTTGCTTGCCTCCGGTTTGACCACCCGTCTATGTGGACGCGGTGGGCTGCCAGAATGTTCTGTGTAGCGAAGACTCCCGAACCACGGCCGTGCATCGAATCCCTCGCAGGAGCGACAGGCTGCAGAGAAGTGGGTCCGGCAAGAAGCTGGGTGGATTCTGACACCATGGAGTTTCAAAGCCAATCGCATAGTTCTCTACGTGTCGTGGCTGAATGGTCTGCTGGAAGCCTCCCTTTGCAGGATGCAGGGTCTTTGAGTCGAATAATGGTCCCTGACAGGAGACAGAGACCCCGAAGGAGAGACGGTGGGAAGGTGTGCCAACCTGGAAGAAAGTGGCAGAATTTCCTTTCAAATCGAAGTGACCCGTGTGCAAAAAACTGACGCGGGCTGAGTTTAGATCACCTCACCTTGGCCCTTACAACAGCGAGCTCTGCCCAGCCTTTTTCTGAACTCATCCAAGCCCCTACATGGCCAGACTCGGAGGATCACTTGTCTACGTTTCGCCGAAGCATGCAGGATGGGGCTCAAAATCCGCGTAGCCTCCCAGGCTCCCGTAGGGAGCCATGGGCGGTGGAAAGGCAAAGGGCGGAAAGAAAGGCGGCACCGTGACTGCATGAGAGGTGGTGTTAAAGCCTAGAGAACAGGCAGCTAACATGCTTTTGACCATGTGGCTTCAACAGCGGTACAAGTCAACTCGAAAGTCGACGCAGGTGCATTTGCATGAATCACGGAGTTCAGGTCGCGAATGTGAATGAAGAACTTAGGAGGGGGAGATGGCATTGGACAGCCGCTGCCACCATGGATGCGTAAAGGCGGCAAGAAAGGCGGAGGCAGGGGGCGAGCAGTTCTGGAGACACGCGTAGACATTTTCGTAGTTCATCGAAGCATGATCCAAGAGCCGGGTCATGCTGAAGTTGCAGCAGAGAAATGGGTCGGATATGTTGGGTTAACAAAAGGTATCTAAATTAGGGTCAAAAATTAGGTGTTCTTGTTACAACAGATTTGAGGGAGTGCAAAGCAAATAAGAGACATGGTAGTGATCGCCAAACTTGCACAAGCATGGCACAGCGCAAGAGAGGCAAGCAACAACCATCGTTGCCATGCGTGACCAGGCGGAGGCAAAGCTGGCAAAGGAGGTGGAGGAGGGAAAGGGTTTGGAGGGGGAATGGGTGGCATGGGACCTTTTGGTATGAATGGAATGGGCATGGGCAACATGTTCGGCATGGGCATGAATGGACCCACGGCTGCAGGTTCAGTTTGTCCATGTTGCTTCTTGACCCCTCTTCCTCGCATGTTGCTTGCCGCACGCCTCGGCAGGCTGCCCCGTTGAAAACGGATTCCGAGCCAGTGCACTTTCGTCTTGTCGAGTCTGCAAATGTTGACACGTTTGGCATCCGAGGAATGTCGCCCTTCGGCATGTGGCTGAGCGGCATTGTCATGAGAAGTGTTATCCCCAAGCAATCACACGTATGTGCGGGCTAAGTGTCTCGAACAGGATGCCATTCCAGATGCCAATGCAACAGATGCCGATGCCTCTACCACAGGGTTGCTTGGCAGGGTTATCATAGGCCCTGCCCGGTCCTTGCACTACAAATCCTATAGTATTAACAGGCGCAAGATCCTTGCATCCCAAGCTTTTGGACAGCTTGTACCCTACTTCGCGACTCGCTCAGTCATGTAGGAGGCAAAAAAAGCTTTTGGAGCTTCCTGCCGGGGCGTCGCTGTATGAGTGGTTGCATCGAGAAAGCGCTTCGTGTCGTGCTAGGATTTGTCAACTGGAAAGGCCTTACGTCTGGAGAGCAACAGAACAAAAGGAATTTCGGAAATACCAGATTAACAGAGTAGAGAAGCGGCAGCTTGTGCACATGCGCAGCTGAGGACCAATGATGATGATGCCAAACCCGGCCATGCAACAAATGCCGCAGATGTCGATGATGCCGCAGCAGGTGCCAAAAGCGTGGCTTGAAAGTTTGAAGTTACTCCACTGCATGTCTTGTCAATGGCAAGTATAGGATACCGCTGAACAGGCTATGATGCCCTTCGGGCAGATGCCAGGCCAGCAGCCGCTAGGAGCCGCGCAGCTTGCCCGAAATCTTGCTGTTTGCAGCGGCACGGGAGCGCCTTCTGCACAAAACTTGGCATTCTGTTTCACCCCAGGCCCATACCTGACGGTGGAGCGCCGGCGCCGGAAGCACCCCAGAAGAGGCCAGGCACAGGAGTATGCAGGGCAGGCAACATCAACTTGGAAAGCGATGTATGCGTCCTTGGCAGGATAATCATACGACGGAACAGCAGCAGAAAAGAGGCTTCTGCGTCACCGGACTTGGCTTCCAGAGACGAGCCGCTCGGAGCCGCCCCGCCAGCAACCTGGCAGCAGCTCGCTTGTGGCCATGCGAACCTCATCTTAGGGCCTTATAAAGACGGTGAGATGTAGATGAGAGTTCAGTTCAGGCTGCAGAGACTGCAGGTCGTGGAGCCACGTGGAGACAGGGAGCCGCCAGCGCTTCCGCCCCCATTGGCAGACGGAACGCGCCAGGTACTGGTCATGATCCCCAGGCGTCACGGCATGCGGCAGCCTTGCGACATCTTGTGCCCTGCGCCTCTCTACTTGGAGCATCTTGCCAACGCAGGCCTACGACTGCATCCTCAGACGGCTTCGGGCTGGACGATGAATCAGCCCCGCGTTCAGATGAGCTTCTGAAACTAGAACTACCCAACAGTGCCCACACAGAAGGTCAGGATTCCCGAGTTCGGCGTTACGATCGACCTTCCCGACTGGTACAGAGAGGCTAGGACACGCTGATGTCCTTCCCAGAAGTTCGTCAGCAGCATGAGCCTTCTGCCCGGGCACTCGCTCCGGTCAGGCTCAGAACGAGCTCCGCCGACCGCCTCCGAGTTGGCCCCCACAGGCCTTGGTCAAGTCGATTTCCCCTAAAACGGCGCAATACGAACCTCGTCAGGTTCTCATTGACGTCGGTGCCGACCTTCACGACGACGGAGAGCTGCCTGGACCAAGTAAGCTTGCTCTTTGCACCTGAAGTACGGCATGAGTGCCAGAGGTTCTTTTCATCAGGCCGGTCGATGTCGAAATGTTTCTACTTCACTGAGCTAGTTTCCTCAGAGGAGTGGAGCACTGGAAAAGTATGACCAGCCTTTGAAGACTGAAGCTTTTAGCGCACTGGCGTGTAGGATGCGTGTGTTATGTGCTCTTGGTATGTTCAATATTTAGTCGCTCGGTTGCATGATGCACGAATGCATGCGAAGACATCATTCATTCCAAAGGGGTAGCGAGGCAACACGTCTTGCTGTAGGCGGTCGTCGTAAGCGAGGTAGTAGCCTGAGATCGATGCCTGAACGTAACTTCCAAGCTTTCTCGTTGGAGAATGTCGGGTTCATGGTGCGTTGGTGGAGGTTGTGCACCATGAGCTAGTGGACGTTGTCCCTGGGGGCATGGAGCATATTTATTTTTTGCGCGGCGCATGTCTCTGACCTGTTGCCTGCGAAGATCTGTTTGGGCTCGTTGTGGCTTTGCAGAAACGTTCTGAGTGCTTCGTGGCCATGTCGGGTAGCATGATGATGCTAAACAGGATGTGTGCAAGACATCGATGTGCTTGTGTACGTGCTGGTGTGCTGATAAGTGTGAAACTGCTACACTGTTGGGAACTTGGAACGGAAAGGGTAGCAGGGGTGCAAAAGTACGCATTGCCAAGGTCTGGTGGAGTGCCAACTGTGTCCTCGAGTGGTGCTAAACTTGTTCACTTAGAACAAGATCACGTCTGGTCAAAATGTGCCACTGAAACGCTCATCGTTTACCTCTGTGGTGGCAGTGGGCATTCGGAAGCAAAACGACGAAAACATGCTTTCTCCGATGAGCTTGCGACCTGCAGATATGCCTGCAATTATATATCCCAGCAGCAGATTCAGTTTCAAGTTCGAATGCGAATGTAACAACAAAGGATGCCATTTAGTAAGTGTTGTTCTGCGTGTAACACACCACGCCCTGTAGAGAGCCGATCAGTTCGGAGATCTGTACTTTGGGGGGACTCTGCCACGAAGGAAATGCTAAAGTATGTCAAGGTTTTCTCAGGCCCACAAAACCAACGAAACGCTAAGAAGTGCAGCTAGTATAGCACCATTACTCGGGCTGTTTGTTGTTTCGCTCGGTTCATTCGCTTCCTCGCGTTTCCTTTCTTCCGTGCGTTTCTCATCTCTTTTCCGTGATTGCTTCTTTGCGCTGGTCTTTTCCGTCCTTCCTTTTGTCATGTTCATTGTCCCGTCGTCAGTTCTTTCTCTTGTGCCCAGCTTGTGCCTCTTGCTTTCTTCCCTCCGTGATTTTCTTCTCGCTTCTTTCTGCAACTGTATTCTCAATATTGTCCCCAACTTTCCTTCTAAAGCTGTAGCACTACACGTCGTGAGATTGCGAGCAAAAGTAGCACCCACCTAAAGACACGAAACCCAAAGACACGAGAAACAGCAGCGAAGGCACGGCAACAGGCGCGAGGTTGCACACACACACACACACACGCACACTCCCACTCGGAGGACCACTGCACAAGCATTATGACTGTGGAAGTACACAGCGTGAGGTCATATCACTACCACGATTGCTACTGGCATGTGTGGTCCTGTTGTTGTTGTTGTTGTTGCTGTTGCTGCTGTCATCACAGCTTAGGGCTGGACAAGACGAACATTCTGGGCTTCGCCGTGGCAGCAAGGCGAGCCATGACACAAAGGGCAGTGCAGATCCTTGGGCTGCACAGTCAACAATATCCGTTTGGCTAGACTGGGGCAAACTGAGCCTTAAACACCGCTTTATGAGTGCGTACGTTTGTTGATCTGCGCTCTGTCCCCGAGGACACGACTGCCACAGGTGAAGGTAAGAAGCTGTCTCCTCTGCAGGCCGCATGGCAATGAGATCATTCCAGCCTCACTACTACAGTCTAGTCTCACTTCATCTTATTCATGGTTTGGTCAAAATTTGGTACTGAATATTACCTCCTGGCATTTTGTATCGCAGTATACAATTACGAGTACATGATGCGACAACGCTGAAGCAGATGCCATGCACGTGCCCGAGGCACGCATACAGGCAAGACAAAGGGCCGCGGAGACAACTGCAGATGATGAAAAGGACGAGAAGGCTTCTGAAGCTCCTCGGCCCTACCTGGGTCAAGGACAATGGCTGGCTTTTGCACAGCTCCTTTCCGGGCAGTGCGTCCACTTGCCACGGGTCTTGACTCGGTTGATTTAGGTAGTAGTTTTCGCGGAATTGGACTATGCCTACACTTCATCAGCTGCAGTGATATGCATGACGGCAGAGGCCGGGAGCCCAAGTGCTTCGAAGCGCCGCGCGAGCGTGGCACAACTTCGGAAATCGAAGCTTCTCGGAACGCAAGTTCCAATCTGTAGATGCTTTGCTTGATTCCAGCAAAAGTGAGGCTGTTTCCAAAAATCCTGGTCGTGTTGTTTGCCAACCATGTTTATACGTGCCTTGGCGTGCACCGGGTCCCTCATGCTCGACTTTGTGCGCACATGTGGAACTTGGCATGTTAATCGCCAGTCTTTCGCCTTGCCTGGGCAAATTGCATGCAAGGAGTGGCTTGAAAACTATCAGGGATTGGGCAAGCAAGATGGCAACGCATTTCGAGGACCTTGTACTCATGGGCTGTTGCTACGAGATTTGCTTATCACATGTTGGTGCCTGAACCAGTGAAACCATGTACTGCTAGGACACATGTCAGATGCAAATGCGACTCTCGGCTCACACAGCGGGCACATGGAAGACAAGAAGAAACTTGGGCCAAAGACGCTTGCACCTTTTGACTTGTCCTGCGGCTTAGGAAACTGCATCTCTTGGCTCGCGCGTGCCTTGCGCACTTTTGCTCGGACCCTCATGGTGGACAGCCATCGAGGCTATTACACATGCACCTGCAATGACGATGTGGCAGTGGCAGTCTTGCGGAAATGATAGGACCTGTAATGTCAATCTTGCATCGTAAAGTCCTTGCTATAGCGACCACTAAAAACATGGATCGCCTGTTGCTCAGAAACTCTGAGACTCCGCATTGACGTGTGGGTGCTGCGCTAGCTGCAGACGATGCGACTCCAGGACTTGAGCTTGCCCCTTCGCGAGGAAGCGGGCTCAAAATTCTGGACATAGGCCGACCTATGCATGGGTGTGTGGCTGCAGTAGCGTCCTCTCTTCGGGGTCTGAATGTTGTCGCGATATGTGACGATAGCTGCGCATGACGCACAGACTTTTCATGAGGAGTTTGCATGACAGCTGACACGTGATCGCTGCAAATATTGCAACACAGTCTCAGAGCCAGGTGGTGACGATCTAACTTCTCGACAGCGCAACCTGGCATTTAGGAAGAGGTTTTAGCGCACGTCCCGTTAGCAATTGTACGGGAAGGTTCCGGCAGGCCCCCATTGAAAGCAGCAAATTTTGCTTCTTCGTGTGGCCGAGGATTGGCCATTCGAGCGTATGTGCTTTTTGATATCCTTCTGACTGGGGTTGAGACGCCCCCGCCACCGCCCCTTGGCGAAGCTTCAAGCTGCGACGTGTGCATCTCGTCCTCGCCGTCTGCTTTTTTCCGAAATGGCCAGCTAAGGCTAACCAGATTCCTCAGCCGACTGGCCCAACCAGAGGGTATTATGCTTTATGCCGCTTGTCTGAGCGCCCTCAGCCAAGCACGGGGTTTCTACGATGCCAATGCCAGCTCCAAGTAGCTTCGAGCGAGTTAACCTTTCCGATCTTTCGCCAGCTGATGCGTCAGCAATAGATGGATTGTCCGTTTAGTCGCCTCTTCGCAAAACGAGACAACGCCAGACTCAGTGCCTCAGTTGACAGAGTAGCCGACTATGTAGCGTGACCCATCATGCCGGAATTCGTGCTACACAGGCGAGTCTTACGGCCACGGCTCCACGAATGGAGAGGGGGTTCCTCGAATTTGAGTTAGGCGGTTTCGAAAGGCAAGTAATGACTGCGATGCACTTCAATCAGCTTTTAGAGGGCTTTTCATGCCGGAAGCCCTGTGACCTGCCGGACCACGAGCGACCAGAGCCTGTCGCGTCGCCGAGATTCCAAAGACGTACTTCACCGAGTCCGAGAGGACTGCACTCGACTACGACCCAAGGCCACATGCTTCTTGAGCTGAGTGCCCTTACCAGGCTGCCGTCGAACTTCGCGGGACGCGTTTGGCAGCAACTTTCGGGAAAGACTTCTGCTTCAAGATAAGTGTTCTTGTCCAGTGAGATCTGTCTCTGCGTGTGTGTGGTGGAAAGGGTGTTGCCGAAGTCGAAGACCCAACCTATCTGCAGCCCCTCCTCAAAAAGGGAAGAATGTCTGTCGGCACCAGAACCGCAGCCTCCTCCAGGGGCGGCTGCTATTCACAGCCGCGCTCTCGGCAGCATCAACAGCTGGTGGCCGGATTTCTCATCCCAAGTTCCTTGGTAATGCATCTCGCTTCTACCTGTGACTCCGCTTCATGCTTGCATAAGCCGTTCTAAGTCGGAAGTACAGAGGAGTCCCATCAAAACACACCAGCTCCGTTGCAGTTCGTGATAGGAGGCTCAGACGGAGCACACGCGACTGATCATGAAGCGTGCACTTTAGAGGAAGTATACAGAACGTGCTGCATCAAGCCACTGATCTCAATCTGTGGGTCCTGCTCTGTAGTACTTAATTAACCTGTTGTTTAGAACTCGGTCGTTTGAAGTGGTGTTGCAGTTTGCATATATGTGCGGAATCAGACTACATAGCTAAATGGATTTGCTGGCACTCATCCTCAAACACGTGGTATAGTATGGACGCGTAGAGGCGTATGTAAAGGGAATCAACCAAGCGGGCCGTCCATGTACTCGCGTCGCCAACTGAGGGGCTTTGCTCGGTGGCCTGTTTACGAGCTGGATACGCACTCTGGACGGGGATCCCGGCGTTGGCGCAGATCGCAGCAAGAGGCCCGTGGCAGAAAAGGTCAATGTGGATTTGGCAAATTTGTTCCCCTGGAGTAGATGACTAAACGATGGCCGTTCCAGTGGCATGAACCGATGCTTGGGAGTGGAGACACACAAATCACCCTTCATTCACGGTGCCGCAGCCAGGAACTTGCAAACGCTCGGGGCACTTATATACCTTGGCTTTCAGAAGCAGTATGCAGCTCGATTGCACATGAGGAGCCTTCTGACGAATCTCTCTGCGCAATGCACGTGATCTCAGGACCTCCTCGGGGGCGTTCACGATATTCCAGGACTGTCAACGGCAACAAGCGAGCGGTTAACACAGCCTACCCTGCCAGTTTGCCATCACATGCCATCACAAATGTTGGATTAGCGTGGCTGTTCGTCGTGGTTGTTGACTTGACCCATGACAAGTCTTCGAGAATGGCAATCACAGCGCCGCGAGCACCCCTGCGCAATCTTGCTGCCGAGCGCATACTGTATGTCGTGGCATTGCATTGATTTGTTTGTTCGCGAGAAATAACCAGTCCTTCACCTGCAAGCCTGTGGCAGGTTCGGGCTGGATAAGCGTTTGGTGACCGAAGTCGGTGCCTCTCTGCTCAAGACATTGGAAGTGTAAGCTAGTGTCACGTTGGTGTCCAAGCATGTCATTGATGCTCCCGTCAGGGTGTTGGCAATCTCAGCTACGGGTGCAGTGCCGAGGAGTTGGTGGAGAAGTTGGTCGTCTTCTTCACCCAGCCAGACGTAACCTGCTGCAATGATCCAGGGTCCTCATCCTAATTACCTCCACGCCTTCACCCTCAAGCCCTGACTCCAGGCTCACATGTCCATCGTGCAGCGGATTGAGTCCAACCCTTTCACGGCTGGGAGGATCAAGATTGCCCCCAGGGAGCGTCAAGGAGAAGGCGCCGCCGGGCGTGCGGGGTCTTGGGTGCAGCTGCAAAGCGGCATAGTTGAGGTTTTGTGTAATTATAAAGTTGTAGAGTTCAATCCATTTGACACGGTTTACTCAGTATAAAAGGTATACCATACCTATATCAGATATCAGAGCCAGGCCAGGGTGGATGGGGTTTCGGGGTCTTACATTTCACCTAAGGGAGGAAGAACGCCCCTAATTGTAGGAAACTCCCCCCTGACCAAATAATTGCGTGGTGTACTCCTCACGAAGGGCCGTTCAAGCATTCAGTGCAGACCTTTCTTCTCTATCTCAGGTGCTGAGATGGCAGTTCAGGCTGACGACGTGCCAGATGATGAAGCTCCAGCTCCCATGACAGGGTCGGGAGCTCGGGGTACAAAGTCATGCAGCACCTCGAGCATTCGAGTATGTTAGGCTCGAATTAGAAAGGCTTTAAGTCGAGGATTCGGGCAGGACCAAAAGCTGAGACCTACACGAGCATGTTCGGATAAAGACACGTGAAAGACGCTGGGAAAGCGCCGTGAAGAAGCCACGTGGACCTGCAGTCGGCCAGCCTGAAATTCCACAGTTCATCATTCAAAAACGACCTTTGTCGCGAAGCACGGGAGAAGTATAGATCAGCGCCTTGTGTGCTTCTCGGTTCACTGGGTGCACTGGCTTGCTTGAGAAGGCACAGGTGTCCTTGGTATTCGTTTGTACTGGACGGTGGAGGTGTCTTGACGTCAGGCATGGCTTCAAGAGGCGTTGGCGAAAAGCCGTCGACCCCCTTAAGGTAGGACATGCCTTGGGCAACCCTTCCCCGCATAATGGGTGCATCTTGAACGAGGTCGGGAACAGACGCAGGGCAGAAATTTGGGTTGGCATGTGCCTGCAAAAACGTGAGGCGGAAGAGCATCGCGCAGCCCCCAGTTTGCCAGTGGAAGTCGAAGCCATGCGGCCGCTGGTGTCGGGATTCTGGATGTCGGCTTCTTCTTTGTCCAGGTGGACAGGCTGAAGACCTTCGCGCCTTCGGTGTCCGAAGCTGCTTCTTCCGTCAAGAGCGGCGCGGGTCGATTCAGGCAGAGGGTAGGGTTGTATTTGGCAGGGCAGTTGTTCGGGATGCTGTTCTCTCCAGGGCTGGGCCACGGCATGGCCATGACAGACCGAGGTTAAAACATGTGGGAAAGCGCTGTTTGAGCTTGAAGCCTCAGCAAGTGATGTGAGCTGCGTCCTGCGAGGGCTTCTGTAGCTGTGGGCCGAGCGTCCTGCGCTCAGTCTGTGGGAAATCCAGCACCCATCGTCCTTACACGATGACGGCTGCCCTGCCAAGGCGCATGGCGAAGCAAAGAACCGACTTTTTCTCAGATGTGTTTGCCACCGTTCACTGGTATGTAAATCGAGTTTTCTGGGCGCATTGAGGTTCAGATCTCCGAGGAGCCAGAGGACTCTCACCTGAAGTGGGCGCACGTTTGCCTGTTTTGCGTAAATGGCCGCCGCTGTGCGAGGTTGCTGCAGACGACTGAGCCCGATAAGAGCAAAGTGCTGCACCTCCAAGAGGGCAGTAGGGGATAATGTCAGTGGCCTTGACGGCTTTGGGAATGAACATGAATGAAGTCTAACATGATATAAGGTGTAAAATGCTGTCAATGCCTCACTGGGTGCTGGAGATTTTCACTCATGGCTCGCAAGTTGAAGGGATAGATTGCAAGCTACGGAAATATTTTCACATTGAATGACATGATCTCGGGCCTGAGTGCCGCAAATGCATTCATTTGCAGAACGCGCGTTCTGCAGACATGCACGTGCTGTTGACTGGGTTTGGTTGTCCTAGTCAAGTTGTTTATACATGCGACCCTTCAGCCTGCTCTGCAAGAAAGGCAGAGTGCTGAACTGCATTTGGGTCTTCGCTGCACATAGCAGCTCGATGCTAGCGACGTCTTGCAGATGAGGTCACAAGCTCTGCGCCCAAAAACCATTCTTAGCTTGCAGTTTGAGAGGTAGCAGCTTTCTGGCGTGCATAGAGCAGAACGTAGAACCTTGTACTGTTCATGGCAGCGTTGATGCCCAAGCATTGGAGGACTTTGGTGAGGCCGCCTACCGGAAGGCTTTGCCTGACCCTTGTGCTTCGTACATGTTCGCGGTGCTGCTGCTCCTCCAAGCTCTCCACAGTGCTTCGTCTGTGGGACTTGACAGCTCGTCCCCACCACAGGCGGAAGCTCTCTTGCAAGACGATGAGTGCCAGAGTCCTTCCAGCTCTGAGTCTGCTCAATGTGCGCTGAATGCGCTGCAGATTGAGCGTACCGCTTCAGAGGAAGCAGGTACCCAGGAGGCAGAGTACAACAGTACGAGCCAAAGGTGGGTTCTCACACTGTACCATCAAACGAGTCACAGTGCCGGAAAGAGTATTCTCAAGCATGGCTTCAGGGCCGGGCACGTTGGTTGGTGTGGTGCCGGGATTTATTTTGCAATGAGTGCCGCAGCAACATCACAGAAGATCAAAGGTCCGGACTCTCATGGCGGCTACATGATCGAAGCTAAAGTTGATGTTGGGAGGGTGAAGCACATGCCGTGGCATTGCACCACCAGTCCGAGTTGCAACCATCATCCTTTTGCCAAATGCCAAGACAGAACAAACAGGGGGAGCTGGCTTCACAGGCAAGGCTACGACTCGATCAACTTTCAGCCTGATCCATACGGCCAGGAGTATGTGATTTTCGACAAGAGCCGGGTCGTGTCTATGAGAGGATACTCCTACCACAGATAGTTCGGTCCTCTACTGGATACACGGTGTTGTCGATGGCTTCTTTTTGCAGGTCCAGCTTGCAATGCTGAGCTGGACGGCTGCTTGTGTACCCTTCGCTACTCCAAACGTGCTGGCCGCGACACGAGTTTGCTCGAAAACGCCAGGAACATAAACGCGCATACGGTCGCATAAAGTTGTGCATTAAGTTCGCGATACAAGGCATGCACATGCCCAGATTTGCCACTCAGGTTTCGGGCCCTAGCCCGTCACTTGCCTGATCTTGGAATTGCCACTGACCGCAGTCGGCTGACCGCGCCCCCGCTAGCGGCCGCTCTCGAAGCATCCATGTGGTTGCAGCAACCTCGCCACAACATAGGAAACAAGAGATCAAGCGAAATGCAAGCCAGGGTCAGTTTGGATGCTTGAGCACTCATGCACCATCATGGCTTGAAGTAGATAGTTAGAACTGTAAGAGGCAGGGTAGACTGGCATTCGCAGTGACCCCATGAAGAGTCATGATCGGACTTTTGGCACCTTGAATTGAAATTGAATGTATGTTGCCTATCGCAGACTGCATCGGTGGCTGCGAAGGCATTTTGCGACGTCGGCGCGGGCTTCAGCTTGTCAGCCCTGTGTAGGGAGTCGCTATGCACTGAACGCTCAGTACCGAGGCGACAGTATGGCAGTTGCGAAATGTCGAAATCCAGCGTGGTTACACAGCTCTCATCAAGGCCGAGCGGTGTGCTGTGGCCAACACTGATGTCTGAGTGGGAGCGGTGGGGCATCGTCCTGGTGATGTGTAACCCATTGTTCAGACAACGTCCGTGTTGGGGCAAGAAGCCATCTACTAACCAGGGCGGCATGAGCAAACATACGCCCAAGTCAATAGCGATGCAGGACCTTGGACGGCGGAGTGCTTGGGCGGCTGCACTGTCCGTTCTGTCGGAAGCCGCATGCCATGACATTTCCAATGGGACGGTGTCGGCTGCGCTGGCGGCATTTCACAAGGTAGGGTCACACATATAGTATGCATATAGTTTATGCCAAAAGTCTTGGAATGATGTTGAATGATGTGTCCATCCCTGTCACTGATGCCGTTATCGTTATCGCGTTTGCTTGCCATTATCTGCACGTCTGCAAAGTCAGCGAAGCAGCAGGATTTGAAGGTGTTGCTTGAGCCTATTTTTCGTTCAGGCCAGCCAGTGGACATGGGCACTACAACTCTTCGAGCGCATGCCCTCCCTCAAGGCTGAGACGAACTGGGTTCGTAGCTGCTCCAACTGACACAGACGTTCGACGGTGCTCATAGGAATGCACGCCATTCTTGCGTGCAGATGTTGACGATTGCGCTGGCTTCGTTGTGTTGCGTTCAGAGAAAAACGCCTGACAATATTCAGGGCCTTGCTTGAGCCGGTTCGATCTGTAAAGTGCCAAAGGTCTGACAAGCATTTCTCGATTGTAGCTAGAGCTCAATTTTTGACATGGGGAGGTCCTTCCAGACGCAGTGGCGCACAACACGACGGCTGCGGCTTGCCTCAAAAGCGGGTCGGAGCCTTGAAGCCTCGGCCAGACTGCAGGTCGACTCTAAAAGAGTGGAGGCACCCCTGAAAAACCCAAATTAGGCACTGGGCCGAAGCTTTGTCCGTGCTGCACCAGGCAAGGAAGGACCTGACCTGACTCTGGCAGGGCCTCCCTGTCCATGGAAACCCGACTTGTCCCAGGCCTTCCATGGCAAGCTCCCTCCAACCGTCCGGCACTTGTCACCTGTACCAAGCAAGCTCGCACTTATGGATGAATTGCCGGCTGCTGCATACCAAAAGCACCAGGTCGTGACCTTCAACATAGCCATCTCGGCCTGCGAAAAAGGCAAATTTCTTGGCATCTTTTGCGTGCCAAGTCATGTTTTGCCGGCCGCCATCGAATGCAGCACTCTGTCAAGCCTTTTGTTCTGAGTCTGAGGCTTCCAATGGGAAGGAGCACTGAATCTGCTGCTGCCCGAGGGTTTGCAGCAAGAGTGCGCAACGCAGCGTGGCAGTGGCTTTAGGCTAGCTATAGAGCTTCTCACATCCACACGAAGTGTGCCACGCAGGCTGACGGCAGTCGTTGAGAGCCCGAACTTGCAGTGAACAGCTCAGACCCTCAGATTCAACCTTTGCGTGACGTACATCAGCCTGACACCAATGTATCGATGTTTCGGGAAGCAGAGGCCCAATGTTGCGACCTGCACTGCAGCGATGAGTTCTTGCTGTCGAGGCTTTTCTTGGGAGAAGGCACCAGCGGACATTGCACGGAGCACAACGGCCGACTCAACTTGATAGAATTGCTGGAGGCCTTGGCCATCATGGCTGCCATGAAGGATCCGGATGCACCGCCTGGTGCTCAGAGATGATCGGTCCATGCCTGTCAGAGAGATTCAGAGAGAACGTGACGAATCGCTCCGGAGGTAGGCATTTTGATGAAGTGCGGGTGGAAAAAGTCAAAACAGTCATCAGCCGATGCAGATGAAGTCTGGTAGTTGCAGCAGAGTCATCGAACAACAGTCGTTGTTTGCGAATCAGGCAGTCGCATAGCACAGATGGTCGCACAGTGATTTTGAGCCCTGCTCTCCGAACGAGGTTCCCTGGTCCGGACGCTGCTTGCACCCATCCTGCATTTTCTTGAAGCATGCGCGCATGCGCTGCAAGTGCCATGCCGGACGCGTGCTATCGTGCAGGACCTGATCGCCTACAACGCGCTTGTCTCCAGCTGTGAGCGTGCTTCCGCCTGGGACCGACTTGCAAGCGTCAGCTCCCGACTTGGCGGTGGCCAGTACAACTCTGCGAGAAGAGAGACAGAGAGAGTCGAGAGTGGCGTCTACACTCACGTAGCCCAACAACACGTTGGGTGGGCCTGGCGCCCGGGGACGTTGACCCGTCCCCATGCCCGGGAGAGAGAGAGAGAGAGAGTGCACGTGCAGACTTTGTCGTTGGCGAGAGGAGACGGCCCTTGCACTGGTGGCAGATCTAAGCCAAAGCTTGAAGCCCGATGTGTTTGGCTGAGCTTCTGTGGACTGCAGTTGAAGTTTGCAATATGCTGCACGCTGACACCGAGGTATTTACCCTCGGTGCCTGCCGGTTCCACAGCTTCGATGTTGTTCCGCTTCTTGACAGTGCGCAGATTCAACAGAAGGCAGACTACAGCTACCAAGAAGCCTGGCATACAGCGGCAGTCATCCTGTCATCCTGAATCCTGAGGCCTCGCCGCCTGCCAGCCCGCCCGGCATTGTTTGCGGTGTGAGCACGTTTTGTCGGTCAAGGCCAACGACATCAGCTCCCGTAAGACACGTACTCATGTCAAGAGCAGCGGTGCGCATCGTACTGATCGTGACTCAAGCAAATACACCAGTACTGTACAATTTCATTGTGATCATCTTGGGCACGCAAATGCCGGGATGTCGGCCGATGTCGTGGCAGGCGATCACGGCAGTGGCTTTTAGCACTGCACTTGGTGCAATCTTCCCAGACTGACTGGGTACGGAGCTTGGGGAAGTTGAGCGGCATCAGCACGATCGATCCAAACACCATTTGCTGGTTTGTCCTCTCCTAATCTTGCCTGATGCGGAGGCTGTGCAACCTGATGTGGTGGCCTACGGTGCTGCTATAAGCGCTTGCTCTGAAGGCCCCTCGCTTGCAGGCACTATGAGGTCGCCGATTGTTCCTGTCAAGCTACTATTGTTTATCTGTCGTCTTGTAAGATCATAAGAAGTATTCATCGGACTTTTTAATGTTTCCCTTATCGGCCTGATCACCTTCAATCTAGACATCGAAAGCCTTGGCAGGGGAAGGCTGGGAGGCCGCTTTTCGACTGGCCGAGCAAATGGCCGAGGCGCGTTGGAAAGCCCGGAAGCAGCCAAGACATACTTGCGTTAGGCGTTCATCTGAATATAAAAGGACGGTGTCGAGCAAAACAAGTTCACCTGCAGTGCCTTGACCTTAGCCTTACTCCCGTGTCGATGCGGCGAGCTCTCACCTTGCACTGGTCTGAGCACCGACAGGCCTTGATCAAAGCCGCCGAGCACGGCAGGCCTGCCTTCGAAGAGCATCCTACTATGCAGTATGTTGTAGTATAGTACAGATAGTATATACTTAAAACTTGTAATACAACTGACATCGTTTCTCTTTCTCCGCTGTCAAAGAGACTACCTTAAGTTTGCGAAGTGAGAAGTCTTCGAGCAGAGTTCCTCGGCTTTGCAGTCATCCTGCAGCTGGCTCAGCGAGTGAGATCAGTGAGATCCTATCCGAGGTCCTATACAATGCGGACACTGTCAATGGTAGGATTGGGTTCCATAGATGCACAGGTGAACCGGTCGGCTCAGTTCAACGCACCATTGCATATGATGTCGAGGCAGTGGGCCCTGGCTCTGGAAATGCTGAGCAGGCGTCGGCTGAGAGGAGCTTTGAAATTCCGATTTCGTTCGTGCGCCTGTGCCTGTGCAGGCATGAACGCCAATTCCATTCGTGCTTCCGCCACGTGTTGCGTCTGCTTTGTTTTGCTGCAGGCTGCAGCCATGTGCTCGCTGCTCTTACGCTGTCGATTCGATCCATTTCGACAACATTTACAAGCCACCCATGGATCACGAGATGTTATATACGAGCAACTGCTCAGAGCAACGCTTGTCGCGGCTTTCGAGATTCACTGTACCGGCTGCGAGTATTGTGAAGGGAGTTAACTCTCCGGCCCCCAAGCCGGATGGAACTCCCTGTAGATTCGATGGGCTGGACAACGGCACCTGGTTCAACCGAGCAGTCTTGCCATGAATTCCATGTGCGAAGCGGCCAGACGATCAGCGCCCTACAGTACAAGTCCAAGGATCCAACTGACACAACTGACTCCTGAAGCATCGCAAGCAGGCCTGACCTTGTCATGTTGAGCAGCATCATGGGTGTGACCCTGAGATGCAGTGAAGTTGGCTTAGCACACACGCAGTGTTTCAACAGATTCAAGAGCAACGAGGCGCTTGCGGTGTCTCCTACCAGTGGGTTTGCTGCTCAGGATGGCTTCGTTGCAGTATGCCGAAATAAGCTGACTGAAACGGGTTTGTCTTCAGCTCCTTCTCAAGCAACCCACAAAGCATGGCGCAACAGTCCAACGATTGATCAGGAGAAATAGAAACTGCACACAAACTTGCACTTAGGCCCGGACTGTCCAACTCCTCGCAGAGCTGCCGCGCCGAAGCTTGAGGCTCTCACACGAAGTGCTGAAGAGACGCTATGGAACTGCATGGGTGCGCACATTGAAGCCGACGGGAAGTATACATACATGCTGTATACGGTGTATTGAACATGCATATGTGGTCTCTCTCTCTCTCTCTCTGTTTTCTGTTCCTTTTCATGTTCTCGTATTCACATTTACTTTGCATGGCAGCAGCTTGTGCAGCTGTTGACTCCTGTTGCGCCCAATAGGTGCCTCCTCGCTGCAAATTCGTTGACAACCTGGGCTGTGGGCAGGGGTCCAACCCTTCTGGCCAAGAGGGTCCAAGGTCTTAGGGCTGCCGACCACTGGAAAGCGAAGCGACATAGCCAAGATTCGGTTGCAAGCGCACGAGCTTGCACGGTGAACCCCTCTCTCACGCGCTCGTTCGCTCTCAGGGGTTGAGAGCATGTTCAATTGTCTTAAGTGAAATGCACACTACCGGACTGGTGTGCAGATAGCAACATAGAAACTCTGAACACACTCGCGTCTGGGCAGGGCCACCTGACCTCTCCACATGACTATCGCTTGAACCCCGCCACCCCACAAGCTTGGGCATGTTGGAGCCTGATTTGCGAACTTGACCCACTGCTTCACTACACAAAAAAAGCGTTGCTGAACCCGTACAAAACTCGTATCAATGTGTAGTCCATTTACCAACCCTCCAGCCGCCAATTGAGTGTTATGCCTTGAGCCGCCTCCGTCGCATTATGGCAGCTTTCGAACAAGACGTGAGCCCCAAACTCGCTGAATGCTGTGCCTTCCCTCTTTCGTGATCAATCTGGCCGTTGTTTTCAAGTCATGAGCATTCAATGTGGGGTGAGAGCTTGTTGATGATGTGCATTTGCAGCCTCTAGGAGTCACTGCAGAGGCAGACTCAACCAGCCTGCAGGAAAGGGAGTGGGCTGGACCGTGTCGTTGCATCGGGCAGCCACAACTGTTGCGGTCAAACAGGTATTGGTTGTTGCGCAGGCCAGACATCGTGGCATACGGGGCGGCCATTGATGCATGTGCATCAGCGACACAATGGCTGCAGGCGATCTGCACGAAGCGATGTGAAAAGGTTTGCTGTGTGCTCGTGGCTTGCAAGGCAGTTGCGCTGCTCGGTGATCTGCGTTCGGCACGATTGTCACCCAATGTCCCCAGCTTAATGCCTGTGCTCAAAAGAGGTGAAGCCGGCAAGGTTAGAGCAGATCAGAGACGTCAAACGCAAAGAGACCAATCTAGCTGGAATCAGTTTGACTCAGTCGAGTACTGCTGTAGGTTGTGGTTTACGAGAAGCTGTGACAGGCTCAGACTCGCAGAGATTCGCACTTTGGATCCTCGCTGTAGACTTCTGAATCCAAGCTACGTTGGTGTTTGTTTCCCAGGTTTGCCAGCTTCGAGCGCAGCGGCAGTTGGGAAGAGGCCTCCGTTTTGTAATCTCGTGGGGAACTTCGAGCTTCGGTGGCAATCATCTATTGCAGACGGGCAGGGCCTGGAAGACAAGAGCTGGTCAAGAGCTCTGTGATCCTGCAGAGACAGCGCAGGCAATTGCTCTTCTGGACGAACTTTGTGATCAGCAGTTGATGCCAGAGTCTCAGATTGCCCGAAGGCGGCACAGGTTGGAGTTTCACGAGCAGTTCAGTGCCTAAGCAGGCTCATCAAGAGCCTGAAGGGTTGCTTCGTAGAAACTGTCAGCTGAACTGGAGGGAAAGGCGAACCATGGCAAAGTGCGGTAACTGGTTCAAGCCGAACTTGTGCGGCTTATGCTTGTTGAGGCTGCCCCAGTATGTCCGTTTCTATTCTGAGATTGGGTCAGACTGAGATATGTCTCAGCCGTAATCCTTCTGTGGTTTAGCTGGAGGTAAGTGCTACACCGGTAAACTTTCTGTGTCCGAGTGGCGAGATCTGATATGACCACAACAGAGTGTGAAGCCCAATTCAGACAATGTTGGAGGAGGGGTTTACCGGGGTTGAATCTCGCCGCAGGCGACCTGCTACCTGCCACTGTATAGTTCTAGAACTATGGAGGATCAGCAACAGTAACAGCGACTACGGCGACCATCGTCATATCATATCCATTGTCCTCTATTTCCGGTGGACGCAGCCCCAATAATGCTCTCCAGAACGAAGCGTGTAGCTGAATGGGCAGCATTGAGAGGCCAGTAGACTTGGCCTGACGACAGGCCTGACGCAAACACCTGGAGGGCGGTGCTGCGAGCTTGCGAGGAGTCGAGCCGCTTCCCCAGTATTTGATCCCGAGAGGCGCTTACGCCGGCAATCCTGCAAGGTATGTGGCAAGCTGCCGTCGAACTTGTGGCGGCTATGCGCCGAAGTTCTCCAAACCACGGCACCTGCAGTCGGTTGAAAACGCGCGTGCCAACACTGCACCGTGCTTAAGATCCATCAGGGAAACATCAAGCTCACAAGACGTGCCTGGGGCATGGTCATGTAGCATATGCAGCGATAAGAGCATACAGTGGCCGTTTCTGATTAGAGTAGCTGCCCCTAATCTTTTCTGTCTTGTCACAAACTAAGACGCCACAATTAAATCAGGCGCCGTGCTTTCCCTTCGTTAAACGAACACGGTTGTCTCATCTACGTTTGTTCATTGAGTGCCTGAGGTAGATTTTGGAAGGAAAAAGGACAGATCTAATTAAGTGAAATGAACCGTCCGAATGCTTGCTTTTTTATATGATGTTGAATTAGGCTCTTTTCCAAACGCACGGAATACAAGGAGATAATGACATGAAAGAGCCGTGCTTTACTTACGCGCTTTCCTTTCATCAGTTCTTTTATGTTTCGTTCGTTCCATTCGCTTCCGCGCTTCACTTACCGTTATAGCCGGGTTGCATGTGCGGTTGGAAGAAGGAAGTGAACAAGGCTGGAGCGCCCGATTGTGTCTTCGCCTTTTCTGCGTCATTCCCCAAACGACCCAATTTTATTCACGCTTCACCTTGCTCCATTGTGAAAGAAGCCCGGGAAGAAAAGCCACTATGAAAAAGACCCATGTGTCTAGTTTCAGCTCCATCGGTAAGACTCATGAAAAGAAGAGTGTTACCCATATCAGGTATTAACAGGGTTCGGTGTTTTGGCCTTTGTTCTGTGTTTTTCCTGCAGTCCAAATACGGTAAGAAACGCACGCTTTGAAAGCACTCTTTGTGTGCAATTGAAAGAAAAGCGTGCTTCAGTTCCTTCAGTACCCCTTCTTGAAAATACGGTGAGGTTTTTTATATAGGTGGAAGGTCCCGGAGCCACAGAGGTAGCATAAAAGGGCTGCTTAAAAGCGTATATTTAAAATACACTCCACCTCCACCCCTCGACCTCCACTCCTTCACACCACCTCCCCTCCACCTCCATCCACCACCCTCCTCCTCCCCTCACTCCACTCCACCGTGGCTCCACCCCTCCTCCGCTCAACCTTCCTCCCCTCCGCCCACCACCCGCTCCATAGTGCCAGAGCCCACGACTCACACCGACGCCCTAAGCTCTCAATCCCAACGCGTGGGTTGCAGAATGCGTTGAAAGCTATAGAGGTTGTCGCGAAGTCTCCAGGTCCTCAAAGTTGCCCGTGTGTTTATTCTTCTTCTCATCTCACCGCCAGGCATGGGTGTTTGCTAATGTGGGTTTGTAGAAACAAATGAGAAGGAAGCGAGAAGCGCATTAATTTCAACAAAACAACAAGGGCCACAACAGAGAACGGATATGAAGCAAAAAGAACAAAACACTGAACACGCATTTGATTGTGTTACATTTTTGTTTGTGCTTTGCTTCTTTCCCTTCATTCTCCCATCCCGGCTGTTACCTTCACGACTCAACAGATTATTTCCCAGAGACAGAGGCCGAAAGGAAAAGTAAAAGGGAACAAACAGAGAAAGACAATGCGTGAAAGGAGTGCCACACTCCATGGTATGCTGAGGCCCGTGATGTCCGTGATTTTTTGGGCAACGATGGGAGCATTAACCGGGCCATCAAAGTCAGAGGACGCCTCCAGGTACGTAAGATGGCGAATTCTGAGCCATGGAACCTGGCCACAACTCCCACATGTAGCCTTTGCCCTCAAAGCCGACCTGTGCAGCTCTTGTACATGCAGGCAGCGCGCGCCGTGTCCGCAGGGGATGCAGCGGCATGCAGGTGGGGAGCACCTGGACCCGACCAACTTAGAAAGAAAACTCAACCAAATTTAGTTATTCTTTGCGCGAGTTTTTGGGATTGATTTCCTGCTTGAAAGCTAGCCGTTGGCAGCAACACGCGCACGCCGGGTCCACAAACGCTCCTGGACTTGGACACGCGCAAATTACCACAGAAAAATCAACCAAATTTAGTTGATTTTTCTGCGCGAGTTTGGGGGATTAATTCCGGAATGAAAGCTAGCCAAGAAATATCTGGGTGGTGGCGGTTGACCACTGCGATGAGTACTCGAATGACTCAATGTGCTCCCTGAGATTGAGAATATCATCTTTGAACTTTCGGCGTTCCAGACTTTTGGGAAGGAGTGCAGGAGTTAGATTAGCTGGTTCCTGACCAACGGTAGCTGGCATCTTTTGCCAAGGAGTTGTTCATGGATGGGTATGTGATGAGTGCCTTGCAGCAAGGAGTGCTTGAGGAGAATGGCAAGGAGAAAGTCCGTTCATCGCGTACAGTCGAGAAGTGACTGTCATCAGGAGGCCATGGGTGCAGAGCAATGTCAATAAGCGCCTCAAGCTTGACAACTACGTTAATCGTCAGTTTACTGGCCATGGCAGCCTCTCAGCACTGAAATGGGGAGTGGTCGTCAGCATGAGTTGGTAGCATGGTCATCACCAAAATGCCCCAGAATGACGTCGCGTCCCTTGCTTGGACGAAATGGTGGAGTGGTGCCGCAATGCCACTTTGCGAGGAGCTGGCCTGATCGGGTGGCGTTTGATGAACCACAAACCTTTGAATTTCGCATGGTAGCGGACTTCGGGGTGAGAGGAACTGGGAAGCGGTGGTGAGATTAAATTAAACTGTTCCCACCACCAGTGCACGACGGTGAGCTGGAGAAATGGGAAGATTGGTCATGACAACTGAAGCGGTGCCTTGGATTGTAAAAACCCGTTGCAACGCGAATGATGGATGATGTCGAAGGTTCCCAAAGAGTGCCCGCTGATGACTTGTGCGAAGTTGACGCGCAGCAGACTGGAGCACAAAACAGCCGACTATTATTATTCTCCTCACGACAACTGGCGCGCATGCTGGCACAGATCACTGATGGTGCCACATGGGCGACTCTTCGAAACTTTGGGGAAGATTGCGCAGTCAGTTTGCAGTGCCTGAACGAGCGAGAGCGACGAGTCCTCTGAATGAGATGCTTTCTTTCGTTCAAGCTGAGAAGTGATCAACTGGAGAGTGATCTGAGTGATTACTATTACTGGCAGGCCGCTGGACAATGACCTCCTGATCACACTGTATATGCAGAAACCGATTGGTCCAATGCAGCAACGCTTGCATGTTTAATGTTCGGAACATCAACACACTCAGTGAAGTCATGGAGATTGTAGCGAGTCTAGCTATCTCAATAGCAGACATCTGACTATGCCAAGCATGAGGAATAATTTGACGGTGGTCTAGCAGACATGGACATTGGAGCATTGAAAGGGAAGAAAGACGACAATAGGGTAGTATGAACAGTGAAACAGGTATTTACCAAGGAAAAGGCACAGGCAAAGGAATGCACAAAGGCAAGACAAGAAAAAATGAGAAGGATGCAAGGGAATGAGAGGACAAGGAAAAGGAATCAAGGGACATTGACGGCGACAAGGTTGTTTTGCTTGTGGTGACACGAGCTTCTGTCGGGGAAATGTCGGCAGTGACCGATGGTGATAACCAACAGGAGAATCATCAAGGAGAGTGGACTCAGGATTGGAATCGGGAACAGGAATGGTACGATGGTTGGTCTTCATGGAGGTAATCGTGGAGTCATGAGTGGTTACGTTCGCTTGATGATGGGTCCGGTGACTGGCCTTGGTTCAATAACGACTGGAATCATTGGAACGAAGGCCGGTCTTGGTTTCACAAGCTTGGTGGAGTGCGGAGCGGCCAAACTCCAATATACGGCGTCTAGCTCCAAAGCGAATGCGTCGCAGTTGCAGCTGCGACTGTCGAGGCGCAGGATCAGAATTCGCCCCGATTGAGCATCCGAGGTGCGAAGCCTGGGATAATAGTGCCGAATTTATTCCATGCATGGAGCATGCTTTGCCAGAGATTGATCCATCGCCGCATCTACAACGGAAGGCGGAATAACAGCCGGTGTCAGGTATACCAATGTACCCTGTCGCACAATGGGAGGAGGGTTTCAGTCAATCAAGGCAAGATAGTCTCGGGCCCCTTGGGTGCAAAAATCCTGCAACAATAAACGGCAACACTGACCAGTGGAAACGGCATCCCAGTGCATACGTAGAGCTGTACATTCATGGAATGACCACTGCTACAGTCAAGCTGTACAATCTTCCGGCCTTGTATATCCAATGTCTTTCCATACAAATTTCGTAGTGAAGGCGCACTCACTCGAGTGCAGCTCAAGATCACCGGTGCAAACCATTCCGGTCAACAGCTCGCACAAGCTCCACGAATAACAGCTTGGTGCATTGGGGGGTTTGCTGTGGGTGTCGGAATTGCATGACAGCTCGTTTGACCATCTTCAGCAGATTGGTGCCCTGATTGCAGTACAGGGCATAAAGAATGCTCATGGTTACACGTATGACGCGTGGAAAAAGAATGCGCCACGGCTGAAATTGATCCGGCACGACGTCCAGACAGAAAAGGGAAACGTTCGATAGCTGAATCGAAGATTCCAAGACTTCGCCAGCACAAATGTCCCGATTGACTGGCACGATGAGGGATTGACTGTTACAATCAGCGATTCGATATTTCTTGACTTTGGCAAGCAACCGGCCCAGTGACCCGAAAGAACGGAAAGGCCGAGTGAAGTTTAAACTCGCCACCAGCCGCAATTGAGGCATGTGAAGAAGAGTGAGCCCAGACATTGCCTTTCGCAGATTGGCAAAGCTGAGCCCAAAATGCGCGCGCCAAATTGCCTGGGGGCAACAAGGACAAGCCAATTGGTTGGCCTTCCTGGTTAAGACCTTTGACAACCATTTATGTCCGAAACCGTGAACCTTTCTGACGCTTCCCCAGCTATCTGGCGTTTTCGCCGGTTCAACCATGTTTTTTCCGTTGCCTCGGCTCCGTCCGAACACGCCGTAGGGTAGTCTTGGATTGGTTCGACCGAAAATACCATCCACACAAGGCTTTGTTGCATAGTACAGTGTTGGGGATCAAGCGCATGAAGTTGCGAGCTGCACAGGATTGTAGCTTCAAAATGCAACGGTTCGTCGCAGCTGCCACTGCTCAACAGTTTGCTCATTGTCCAGAGCAATAAGCCGGAGCATGCTGCATCCGGATAGTGCCAGGAAAACTTGCCTAACAAGAGGGATCCCGCACCAATCTCGGAATGAACTTTAATCATGACTGTGGAAAAGTTCGGCACGGCATCTTTGTTTCGCTGCTCACTGTGTGTTGGCCTGCAGCTGTGATTTCATTCAGCAAGTGCAACCAACCGCACCAGTGGCAAACCAGAGGGAACTTGCCACTTACCCACTTCAAAACGCTGCCATACACGAGTTCTGGTTGATGGGGCAGCTGAATGTTGCATCCGACTGCTTGCATACAGTATCTGTAAGGGTTATGCAGGAAGCATAACGCATGTTGGGCCGCCTTTAATTCATGCTGACGTCGCTTCATGGCATCGGGATGCTTGCCCATGCGAGCACAGCGAGATGGCGCTCAAGAGGCAGGGACACAGAGTTGAAGGGGGTTTCAGATCCAAAACTCGGTCCCGGCAGGTGGGCCGTGCGCCAGTTGTCAGGGTTCCTGTCGGACTACTTGGAGGGCATCACTGAGCAAAACCTGCAGGTTCCGGAGCAGTGGGGAAATTTGCGCACATGCAGGTTAGAAAAACACAGTATCAAGCAGTATCTGGAAGACATGTCATTATACTGCACCTGGCCTGGCTTTCCCGTCCGCAACGCAGCAGCAACTCCGTCGCTCAAGGCTTCTTTGAGCTTGGAGGTCGGTGAGGCCAAGCCACATGCTCCACTGTTTTGCTGTGCCTTCTACATCGACTCGTGCATATGTTGCGACGGCAAAGGTGGAAATCCGGCATGCCGTGGGCCTGGAATGACTCCGGCGTGCTTCCCACTGCCACCCAAGTTCACACCTAGGTTCGTGTCCATGGGGAACTTCTCAAAGATCAGCACTTTTCCTTGCTTAGCAGCGATGTCAGCGTGTCAGCCTCAACGGAGCACCCTCCTCGTTTTTGCATGCAGTCTTCTCGACGTGCCTCGCCTTTTCCCACCGAGGTGTTTGCACGCATCCCTTGGCGAAATCTCGGTTCTGAGCCAACTGTGACTGCCTCACACAGCTTGCCTTGCCTCACATTCTGAAGCATTTTGCACGGACTTGTGCAGCTGCCGAAGGTCATCACGGTAAAAGATGTTTGGATAGAAGTGGAGGCTAGGCGATGGCCGTTGATGGTCCGTTTCCAAGTCCATGCCGGCCAGGCACGTGCTGAGGCTTCGGCCAAATCAGTGGACCCTGCGGAGGCGAGTGTTGCAGTCAAAATCGGGGCAAGAACGGAGAGATTCCCCCGAATTCTGCCGTTCAATTACAAGATTTTACAAGTACAACTCTCAGCTCGGCAGAGCAAGATAGATGTGATCAGCAGACAAGCAGGCCAGGGCCAAGGCGGAGGAGGAGCTGCAAAGGCAATACGTCGTTTTTGCTGTGGCACTTTTCCTACATGCTGTCGGAAGTGCACGGGTGAAAGTTCAGGTGGAGACAGCGAAAAAGAAGCAAAGTTGAGGTTGGTTCTCGAGCCACCCAGTGTAAGTGCTGGTGCCGAGCCGTCTGCTGTCCGTGACCAGGCACGAGTAGAATCAGCACGACTTGCGAACACTGAAGAAGCCCAGCCCAAGCCACAGTCTGTTGAGGAGGCAAGCACGGTTTTGCGTCGTGCCGCCTCTCCAAGGCCCCGACGTGGAATGGCAGCACGGCTTGGCCATGCGAGTTTCTCAGCTCTGCAAGATTCTGCAAAGCTCTTCCTTCGCTTTGGTTTCCCTCGGCTTCAGACAGCAATGCTGACAGGCAGCGCTGCGTCAGCTGCAGGTGGGAAAGGAGTAAAGGAGTAAATTAGCGGCCTCTTGAAGGGACACTTGTGGCAGCTACTTGTGGCATCTGGTGGCAGGTCAGGGTGGACGGCTTGAGAGCACGCGTGCACAATGAGGTGCAGATCATACGTCCAGCCTCCTCTGGACCTCTGAGTCTGGGATGTGCACCTGCTTGAAAATTTGAGGTCGTCTCTTCTTCCACCTTGGATCTTTCGCTGGTCCGGTTGGCCTTGGACGAGGGCAGCTCCAATCCGGATCACAGAACCGAGGTGCCAGCGGAGGCGCGGGCTGAAGTGCAGGGCCAGGCATGGCTTTTTGTAGGCGATAGGCCCCTCTTTTTCTTCAAAGGTGCAGCGCCATCCGGCATCACTGGACAAGATCTTGGAATTGGTGGGGAGCCCACGGCCAGAAAATGAGCTGCACACCTTCCGTGAGCACCAGGTCGGGCTTTGCGGACAACGGACGATTTCAAAGGAGGATAGCCTTGGGCCAAAAGTACTGCGGGAGCTGGTCAACGCTGAGAGCGCGCTTCAGACGCCAAGGTTCCAATTTGTGGCCATCTCTGCGGTCACGGGCCTCAGTTCCTCAGCACCCGGCATGTCTGGTCTGTAGCTGTCTCCGTGTGGCGGGCAACTGTGGCTCAGAAGATATAGGCACACAGGAGTCAGGTGTCCCACGCACAGCAGCTCAAGCAGTGTACGTGAACAGTAAACCTGACAACGAACGGAACTTCACTGTTGAGCTGAAGTACGCATTGCGTTTCCATTGCCGCCGGCATCGTCGCATCATGGAGCTTGCCAGCTCAGTGCAGGTCGACTTCCCCGGAAGGGTTGTCGGGTAAGTCTGGTTTTTTCGAACCTACGACGCAACTCTCGTCACAAGTTGTCCAGAACAGACCTGCAGTGAGCCAGGGCCCTGTGGCTCGCGCGCATGCGGCTCGTATTGACGAGCCACGCGGTGCTCCTGCCAGAGGTGCGCCTTTGCCAATTTTCGCGATGCAAGAAGATTTTCCGGACAGCTAGTTCACCGACTCCTCACAGTTCTACGGTTTACATGTATCGCGTCTCGCGTATCTGTTGAATTTGGCATCCTGACCGATTGCGGCTCGCAGGTATCCAAGCGGCGACACAGAGAAAGAGATTTGCCACGGCGATCGGCTTTGGCATCTCGTTGAATTTGGCCTGGGCCGGCCAAGCACAGGCCCGTTCACGAAGTCTGCGGAAGGCCCATGGCCAGGGCCGTCACGGGCGTCGAGAGGTCCTGTCGATCGGAGTGGTGACCCCGCTGGTTGTGCCGTTGGCAGCCAAAGCGGAAGCGGAACCCCCAACGGTGTCGAAGAAGGTTGCCGAAGGTGTCTACATCTTCGACCAAGCGTATGGCATCCCTGGCCTTGGAGTTGGTCCTTGCCTCGGCCGTCGGAGAATGCAGGAGCGGGCTTCTAAGCCTAAGCCGCAACTACAGCATCTCAGGTGCCAATATTCCCATCCGCATGACCGTGCTGAGCCTTGAAGGTGGCGGCTACTTGGTTTACAACCCATGTCACCCAACTGCAGCAGCTTGGCTGCACCTCCCACTTTGCCAGCAGAGCAGGAGCTTTCAAGTGCAGAGATTACGCGTGGTGATTGTTTCAGGAGGCCATGCAGATGTTAAAAGATTTTGGCCTGACAGACGTGCGATATATTGCTTCTTGGCTGGCATGTGTCACCAGTACCTCAGGACCCAAGGAAAGAAAGGAGAGTATTATGTCGTCTGAGGTATGTGGCACTGTTGCCATTGAGCACAAGTATTATGCTCCTGAGTGGGCACAGCTCTTTCCAAAAGCAGAGGTGCCGATTTGGGATTTGGGCGGAGTGAGCCGTAGCAGAGCAGGCACGTGCCCGCGGCTGACCAGGTGTGGATAAGTCCACGGACATTTAGCTGGCCGGTTGACTTCGGACCGTATGCTCCAAAGCCGCATTCGGTTTCGATGCGGAGTTCATGTTGCAGAGAGGACGTCAAGAGATCAGCTCTGGACCAGGTTCCAGTGGGAGGCTTTTCAAGGAGCACACCACTGCAAAAGATTCCCAAAGATGCATCGTTGGCACCTTGGTCCTCCAAGGCCATGCTGTGCTCTGTGCCGGATGCATGGGGTCACAATGGCGTCGAGTCAGGCGCCTGTCAAACTGTCATGGAGCAAGCTGGCAGGGCATCGACCATCTTCAATTGACCGTTGACTACGCACCGCGAACGGTCTTTGAAGAGACGGTGCTCTTCCACAAACCGTCTGGCAGCTTCGTCTGCACTGCCTCCTGGCAGCATTGAGAGGCGGCGTTGGTGCTTGTTCTGATCTCGGTGCGGTGCAGTGGTGATGCAGGACATGCTGATCGGTCTGTCGGATGAGCCGCCGGAGATCTTGACTCTGTCACCCTACAAGGAAGGACTTCTTTGGTTCTCCCGCGATGAGCCTTTGGAAGAGGCAGGCTTCGCAATTGAACATTCTGAGAGGCAAAACCGGCTTGGCCGTTGGCAAAACTGTCAGACATTCCACGATTTCCCATGCCAGAGTCTGCGGGGTAATGCAGGTCGACGTCAGCAGTCCAAAAACACTGAAGGATGGATACCAAAAGCACCTCGGTTTGGAGAGACTGTCGTGTGACAGGCTCTGTCTGACCGAAGCCGGCCGCGCACAGGTCTGTACTGCTTCTGAACAACATCAACCCACGATCGCTGCTCTCAGTTGCAGCAGGTAGGACATGCTGCAACTCTACTCATTCAGCATCTCTGTGCCGAGCTCCGTATCAGGCGATTTGGCTGTGCCGGAACAACTTGGCTTGGCATCCAAAGCGCCACAGAAGGAGCTGGGATACTTTGGCTGGTATCCGAGACTCGGCACAATCCCAAAAGGCTCTTCAGTGTCCCCACAAAAATTGGACGGAGTTCGATCCTGGGCAGCCTAGGTGTAACTGGCAGGCGTCCGACTCACCATGCGCCAAATTAGATGATCGCCTGCTTCCGTCGAAGGGGAGCAAGACCTTTGATTGTCGTCCAGGCTAGTTCTCCAGCTTGGTTTCGTTGCTACATGTATTTCCATGTTCGCTAAGACCTCGCATGCTGGTATTCACTGCGCACAGCAGTGGTTTGGATTTGCATCAGACTGCCATCAGCTCGCCAGCATGTCCAGTACTGCAGTGGCCGGAAGTTTCGTTCTATTGTTCCTGCGACCACGCGTTTTGAACGATTGCAATCCTTCTGAGCTCTGCTCGGTTTTATGAGTCTGAATGAAAGCACAAGCCCACTGCTGCATAGTTGCCGTGCAGCTAGCTGGGCAGGGTTCACAGGCCACTATCACGCAAACACCGACATGTTTCAGATGGCGTTTTTTCCGGAGACGCAGCAGTGGATCTCGCCCTTCGCTCTGCAGGCTGGCGTGGAGAATGGACCAGGTTGGCTGCTGGGGTTGAAGGGACCGGATTCCAAGTTCCGAGCTTCGTCGCTGAGCTCCAAGTCAGCCGCGATCCGGAGACGTGCGGAGCTCGGATCAGTGGTCTGAGAAACACAGACCAGAAATACTGCATTGCAAGGTTTGTCACTTTTCACGAGAGCTTTTTACCACAGCTGTATGGGTTTGAGAAGAAGCACACTAAAGACACAGCTGACGGGTAGCGGAATCTAACACGACAACTTGCATTCATCTGCTTGTCAAGTGCTACCAGAAATTACACATGCAGGACAATTCAGTCTCGGCATTTGTGCTAAGCGTGCGAAGTCATCTCAATTCGCCGAGGCTTGACAGTTTTGCGAAGGAGATATCCCGAAGATGGCCAGGAATAAAGAACGTGATCTCTTCGCACTTCAGCTCTCCATTGCCAGTGTCGTGGCAGAGATCTGGAATCCAGTAGTGGTGCAATAGACGGTGCAGGAACTTTGCAGACTCAAGTGCGAGCAAGGCTTCCAGCGAGAACGTGTCGAAGGCTATATCTGCCGTTTGCCGCGGGCCACCCGGCCCAGCAGCACGAGTAGCGGACCTCAGTGCGATCCTGAACTTCCGCGATTACTTGGAGGAAAATGCGCCGTGCCTGAGATAGTAAGCTGGTTTACCACTTCGCTTCGTTGTTGTCGGCTGCTGCATGGCCTGCAATATGGTGGTTTTATGTGCTTTTCCAAGGACTTGATATACAAGCCCGCCAAAGGGCGAGGAAGCTGGACCGCCTGAAGCAGCGGTTCTCACGTACAGAGGTCCACAAACTAGACGGAGGGCAAACTACTGCAGATGGTCGACATGATTGCTCATGAGCCACGACGGACCTCTGTGCTTTTTTTACATCATTTTCCTGTCAGCACGAATGCATGGGATGCCTTTGTGGAGAGAGTTCCATGCCGTGCAGCTATGCTTTGATAATTTCGTAGCCCGACCTGCATGGTTGAGGAAGAATTAGTTCAGGATTCCTCCGTGGAACCACTGGTTGCGGGGTGAATCTATTTTTAACTATTTTACCGGCATGTTCGTGAAATAGAGAGCTTAAGTGAGACTAGTCACTAGTTTGCCGCAACATTCATCAGTTTTCCAATAAACATAGATACAGTATGCTAGCGGCTTACACGTTTTTCTATGTTGGCACGGCTCCAGAATGTGACGTGCCGCAGTACGATCTGATGCGACCCGATGTTTCATACTACGCATAAACGCTGTGTATGCGAGTGTATGCTTGCAGAGTGTATGATATGGCGTCTGCTGCTGCAGCAAAGTGTGTTTTGTGTGTGTGTGCACGCATGTGTCCACAAGCCAGCTTTGGGATCGCGTAGACCCGATAGGCTATCTGATAGACCGTATTGATTATGCTGCACGCTCATTGGTAAAAGTGGATCGCCAACTTCCTCGCCATGCACCTTTGTCAGTCCTCCAAATCCGCAAAGACTGCACTAAGGCACGACCTTGAAGACCTGCAGCGACGCACCCGACTTAGTAAATCTTGCTTGGACGGGGCGCTTCACTACCGGATGGGAGCTGCAAAGGGCTGGAAACGGCTGACGCTGGCATCCTCAGTGAGCTTACAGAACAGCTCGGACGCATCAAGGCCTTGCTGAGCAATGTGTCTCTAAATGACTATAGTCAGCGAATGTTAGCGAGCTGACCTCGTGATGCGAAAGAACCCTGAAAACCTTCAAGAACTCCGGCACACGACAGGCTGCACTGGTGTGCGTCCAGGGAGAGACAGCACCGCTGCCCGAGACCCATCCTGAAGGATTACAGCAAGTGTGGAATCTGTGGATGACCGTGTGGCATATAATATACTTCTTTTTCGCAGTGATCTGTTGGTACAGAGAGCTGGACGTTTGGTGAATGAGGATGTAGACAGGTTTTTGCCATAGCTTTTTGGCTCAAGTCAAGTTGTGGCTGCAGCGAGTTGCCATGGAATCGTGCCCAGAATGCGGCAGCACGGAGAATATCGTGCTTACGAGATCAGTTCTCCAGTGCCGGTCGTGTGGCATCTCTAGATGCAGGCTGTGCAAGAACATGTGGAACGTCGACCACAGATGCGCCACTTCCGTGGCATTGGCCCGATCTTGGGAAGACTTCAAAGATGTGGCGACCTATGAGATGCAGTTGAGGCCTTTAGGTTTCAAGCGCTGTCCGGCCTGCCAACTTGCATGTGAGAAGCAAGACCCCTTGTCTTGCGACCACATCACCTGTGTTTGTGGGCATGAGTTCTGCTGGATGTGTGGCGAAGATCGTCGGGTAATCAAGGCCGGGCTGGGACAGAAGCATGTGCTATGCACAGGAATTCCTGCGTTCTTGTGTTTCTTCCGCACGTGTTATGCGACTTTCGCTCCGTTGAGGCTCACGACAACAGCTACCATCACAAGCGCTGCCCGTTCTATGAGCCTTGCGATGAGATACCACGGCTGGAGAAGAATTGCCCAGTTTGCCAAGCAACTGGAGTGCCGTGCTTGCGTCCTCCCCAAGCACATGCAGCACGCAGGGCAGCGATCAGACAACAAGCTCTTGGTCTGGAGGTGCGGCGCTTAAGAGAGGGCATGGAGCAGAGTGATGGAGCCATCATCACGGAGAAGACAGAGACCCTTGGCAGATTTTCAGCTGATACTGTGTGACTGCTGGCGGATGTCTTCTCGAGCAAGATGCCTCGGCAACTCTTGGCAATAAGGGCAGTGCAGAGACCCGAGCACCCCTTCAACTTGGAGGCACTCTCGCAGCTGCTTTGCGGTGGTCCGCTGGCGTCTTGCTGTAGGGTCGCCTTCTTAGTCTCACAAAGCGCGCAGTCTCCGTACCTTGGAAGATGCTGGAAAGCCGAGCCGAGCCGAGGTGTTGAATTCTGATCCACCAGCCCGCCGCTGATGGCAGCCATGCACGGCTGGCTGTGACAGCTTGCACGATCTTGCACTTGAAGAGTTGCCATTTTGCAGCCATGTTGAGCTCAGCAGGCCCTTGCAGGGTTTTTTCGGCTTCAAAGAAGCATGACGTTGAGCTTGGATTGGCCACTAATTCGTTTCGTGCCCTGGCAGTGCCAGGCAGAATTCACAGCACAGAGGTGGTTTGAGCTCATGTGCTGTGCTGAAGCTGTACTTGTACAGTTGGTACAAACTCAATGATGTAGGTGCAAACCTCGTTGTCGTGCAAGCGATACAGTGACAAGTGACGAGTATAATAATCCTCTTGGAAATGCAGGGGCCGTGATTGTACGTGGTTAGTTGAACAATAAGTGTGCATAAAGCACGTCCAAGCTCAGGATTGGACCACTCTCGCTGGATGCCCGCCTCTGGCATTCTCAAGCTGGTGGCATTTTGTGGAAGTGCTGGCGCAGATTGTCTCTAAATTTCGCCTTGCAAGAGAGCTCGTGATCGCACGGGCGTTTCTTTGCGTGGCAGGCTCCAGACAGAGCTGCAGGCCCGCAGCGAGTGCTAGGATTCCTTTCATCAGGTTTGGGTTAGGCTGTTCCAGCCCAGAACATCTGCCGCATCAGCATCTGCTGCTTGCCAGATCTTGTCGGTTCGATATTTTGCTACAAGGAGCATAGCAGCCTCAGCCTCACCGAATCTCACAGCGACAAGTTTCAGAAGATGCCGCAGGAACTCAACGGCTCCATCCCCAAAATGATGAAAAGCTCGGGGAATCGAAAGTACCGATAATGGCCAGAAACATGGTAGCCACAAACTCGACCACGACGCTATTTGGGTTCTGGGCTCTTCGCAGTGCCTTGCAGCTGTAATCGCTAGCCGACATCATGCGCAGAGCAGATGTCAATGTCCTCACGCCACAGGGAGCAAAGCAGGCTTGTTGAGTGAAGCTGGCTGCCAGCATTGGAACAATTTGGTGACTGCAAAATCTGCTAACCTCCTAATTTCAAAGAATGGCTTGTTGCCTTTGCTTTTGCGAGGGGTGGGTTGGTCTATGAAAACGTGCAGTTGAGTGTGGACAGTGGACACGGGTGTGGGGTAAGGAGGGATGACATCCCTGCTTTACTTTAGTCCCAGCTTTCACTTTGCATCCGTAGTGCAGCATTCTGGCCCGAGGTGAAGCTTTACATCCCACTGCTCCGCTCAGAGTTTGTCGTGTTTGTCTCTGCGAGAATGTCTACACACCTTACCTCAGCAAAAGAAGGCCACCCAACTTGGTCTCTAAACCGGGAGTAGACACTTCTGCTCCGACCTGCAAGCCCCTTTCATTCCGCGGCCTCCTTTGCCCGGCTTGTCGAAAGTGAACTGAAATCCGAACCTTCACAGAGTTTCGCTCTGGACCATCGACAGAGTCCGAGTCTCCTTTCAATTTAGTCCTAGATCCGAGCCCTGTCACTCCTCGCAGGTCTCAGAGGCGAGCGCGGCCATGAAGTTGTCCCCCGCCAACGCGCAGCGGCCTCGCGAGCTGCAGGCGAGTCTCAGAGGCAGCGCCCTTGCTCCTAATTTGCTCCAAGGACCTACATTAGCCATCTCCTGAATTGGTACCGAGCTGAGTTTTGAGACCCAGAAGGCATGACACAGATTGCCCATCAATCCACAGGTACAGCGAAGCAAATCTGGCACCGAGGGCATTAAACTCTCGAGATGGCTCATGCGCTTACAACGGATGACAAAAAACCGTTGAATTCGGGTTGAAAAAGCCGTCTGCACCGAGGTGGAGATGCTGTTGACGTTGCTCCTTGGTTTCATTTCACTTTCTGGTAGCCACCGAAGACCCACCAGCTTAAAGACCAGCCATGTTGGCGACATCCTGCAGGTGCCTCTCCCATCCGGCACGGAGTATTCGGAGATGTGCTCCCTTGAAGCAGTCAGCGTCAGAGCATGAAGAACCCTTTGGCGCAGGTGCGTCCGCCGAGCCAAAGGCGACCAACTGCAGGGAGACGAGCCCCTGCCTAATCTCCATTTGGACTTGCAAGACGCTCCGACATGCTCCGACAAGTTGCGCTCGGAAGGCACCGGCTCACCGAGATAGAAGACCTGGCGCCTGTGGAGTGGTTGGCCAGGCCAGTGTGATGCGGTCGACCGGCGGCCTCATGCGGGCTCGAAAACTTTCAGGTGGCAACTGAGAAGCTTGGAGCAGCTGGGGCATGAAAGCGTTGCGTGGCAGCCTCAGTTGTGCTTCTCAAACTGCAGTGCGGGCACCGCACAGAAGTGACTCGAAAGTCACAGACTGCAAATTGACGACGATGCGACAAGCTCCTGATTATGAAGGCTTTATGCTGGGCCACTGCTGGGTAGCATGTAGCCGAAGCTCCGAAATCGCCAAAGACAGCTCGGCGCGGCAATGCATGCTCAGTTGGCTTCCGCACACTGTGGGGGTGTTACACAGGCGAACGGAAATGCCAGTAGACTTACAGTTGGGAAGCCCTGTGAGAGGGAGTCCTCAAGTCACGAGTTTTCGGGCCGTCCTCTGGCGACGTATGTCTTTGGCATGCAATCCAGACAGTTGGTTGCAGCGATGTGCGCAGACAGGTCGCAGCCACCGGCGCGACGGGGCTTTGCAGATGCCTTGGCTCCTCTGTATGTCAGTATCGATCCTGAGTTCGAAGCTCTCAAGGTGGGGTGGTTGCGAGGAGCCTCGGATAGGGTTCTGGTCTTACTGTGCACTCGGGAACCGTGTGGCGTCGGGCCTTTCGACCTTTCTGCCCAGGCGACAGCAACAGCATCGCAAGGCCAGGCTGCCACGTGGATCTCACTATTATGCCTTTGTGTCACTGCGCGGGCAAGGCGAGGATGACGAGGCCTTGGAGGACATTGCTGGCTTCTTAAAGTCTGCGATCACGAGGGCTCCCTTTGCTTGTGGAGAACGGACCTAAGGTCGAGGAAGCTGGGAAGCAGAGTTTTTTTGAGGAGGTTCGGACGGGCAGGTGACTTCGCTTGGCTGCACACGGGGGCCATCCTTCCATCGAATTTTGCAGGTGGAGGAACCTCGAAAGCTTGAGGCACTCAATTCCGAGAGGAGGGACAGTCCTAGCCGGCCTAGCAGTAGAGTTGTGAAATCTGTCCCTCATAGCTCGCAGCTTCCATTGGCACTGAAACTGAAGGTTCGTCTTGCGATTCCTCACTGTACAATTCTTTCGTGCTCTCCAGCGCTCTCGTCGAGCGTGATGCCGAGCCAAAAGTTTTATGTCTTTGCACGGGTGGCGGTGACAGACCCAGGTCCAGTCCCCGATTTGTGCATCGAAGGTGGTCGGATCCCCAGGAGGTCACCTTCCCTCATGTCAAACACTGCTTCAGACAAGGTGTTCAATGTCAACTCTCACTCGCCACGGCTCGAGAAGGTGTCGTGGAGCGCTCGTTGGAATCATTTTTCCGGAAGTCGGCCCCAGCCTAACGTAGGCTCCATGGCTAACTTCATGAAGGCTGTTCGAACCTTGGATCATCAGCACATTGCCCAAATTGTCCTTGGCCTACTTCACCTAGGCCTGGGATGCGGATGTCACCGGGACTCGGAATGGAAATAAACTGCACAGCTCATCGCAGCTTCATGATCCATCGTGCAGCTCTGTTATGCCATTGCCCGGCAAGGTGAGTGCCAATCTCTCCTCCGTGGCTGTGTTGCTCGGAAAGGCTGCTATCTCCGTGAAAAGGGCTTGCGAGACAGCCGAGTTGGAGTTCCGCAGATCTTCAGGAGCCTTTGATGCTACTTCGCCGTAGCGCAGATGCCACAGCCTGAGTTCGGGTGACAACAACGAAGTCCCGCACCCGCACGTGCGTCTGCAAGAGCTTCCTGAGGTCGAAGTCACACTGCCCGCTTCCCATACTCGATGAAGCCTCGCACGAAACGGTTGCTGAGTGATTGCTAGGCTCTCTGCATAAGGCCGAAAACGGTATCCGTTGATGACGACGATGAGTGCGGGACATGGACTGTTCGCTCGGATGCGGCACATCAGCAGGCAGCTGTTGCATGCTTCCGCCGGAGCCAATGAAACCATACAGCCCGATGACGGAAATTGGAAGTTGGTTCCAAGGTTCTTCGACGTACAAAGCGACATCGAGGTGGGAAACTTTCTGTGGCGACTCTCTCAAGACACTGCGAGCCCTGAGACTCGAAAGGAAACCACAGACAGCACTTTGCAGGAGGCCAGTCTTCTTGATCCTAATGGTCATGTCGCTGTGGGTTATTTAGCGGAAACACGCCTGCCAAGGCTGCGGTCACACTGAAACTTCATGTCGCACGATTCGGGGGAAGTGCTCGAGCCCTTGAGAAGCCGCACATTCGAATCAAGGCTTCCATCCCAGCCCATGGCTAAGGCTAGCTCGAGCTCCTTGCCCTGGGCACTACGCGTGCGGCTGAAGCAGGAGAGGTCTTCATGTCAAGCATCGCAGAACTGGGCCAGGTCCGGAAGATTGCATGGGCTTTGTGCCGTCGGTTTTCTGGTGTGTGTGTGTGTGCATGGATCCTCAGAAGGACTATTCCGCATCAACAGTGCCGAACACAGGCTATGTAACAGTAGTGTTCGAAGGAGTCTTCCGAATACCGATATGTTCCCAGAGCGCAAAGAATCGTCCTTGTAGCAGACACGGAAATCGATTGGGAATGCACGTGTGAGCTGAGGTGTGTTTGCAGACAGTGGACACGCACGTGAATATGCCTTCTGCAGCATGCGTTGAACTGCCTTCACGAAGCTGACGAAAGTTGCTTGGCAGGAACCCTTCAGGTTCATGTTGGCACCTCACAGTGGGCAGCTTGATGAAAGCTTTGGGTGAGCGGTGCGTAAACCCGACAGAAGCAGGTATGCACGATGCCTTGAGCACGGTCGTGGCAGTGGCCAGATCCTTCGTTGAACCGGATGGACCCCGGTTTGTCTTCGAAAGAATGTAGAATGCCAGAGACTATCCGTCAATGTGTGCCGAGTTTAGAGCAGCTACTTCCTGCCGCCGCAGTTTTCTCAGTCGCCGGGTCACCGGGAGCAGGTCAAGGCCTTTCAGATGCTCTGACTGAGGTGTGTCAAGTCCTTCGGATCCTTGCATGAACACGAACCTGATCGAGAGAGGCGCCAAAATGCAGTTTGAGTGTTTGCCTTGCGCCATGTCAGCGCAGAGACACCACTAGTAGGCACCACTAAGCCACTAACTACGCTAGAGCGTCAATCTCATGTTCGTCTTTCCTGCTGCGCAGATCCGAAGTCGCCCGCAGCAGCGGCTGACCATCTGGAGGCGAGCTCCAGAACTTCAAGCGCCGGAAGCGTGTTGACATGCCGTGAATTTGCTCAGGCGCCTCCAGATGCATCCGAGGTGCGGCACGGTGATATGTTGCATACATGTAAACATACACATGCATGTCCACTTCATAAGGCCCTTGCTCTGGACCTGGATTTGGATGTCATGCACTTAGCTCTGCCTGGGCCATGCCGTTGCATGCAGGGCATGACCCATTAACCCCAGTTCCAAAGTCAAAGTGATGTTGCAATTGCAGCATGATGTAGGTAATGCACTAGTAGCGTTCGTTTTGACTGCTTACTGTGGGCCAGGTTATCTTCGCAACTTTCGCTTTTCTCGGTGTGTCTCCTGTGCCAAGGTTGCAGCTCCAGTTTTTCGTGTGAAGCCTACGTTGTCATGGGCGTTTGTCGTATATTCTGCCCTTGCGTGCATCCGATGCTGGCCTGTTTTTGCGATCATTGCGCAGGATGGGGTCTATTGCCCTCGGGACACGTGGAGGGCTCAGTTCAGCATATATGTCGGGGCAGCGTGCGGAGCCTGTTCTGCTGGAAAGGTCACCATCGCCCTCGGTCGCTTGATTTTCCGCACGAGCAGCCAGCAGCCGCCAGAGCAAGTCTCACAACCAGAGAGGTTCCCACTGCTTGGTTCCGCCGAGTTGCTGCATGCAATACCGTAGCAGGTGCGAGTGGCGCAAGTTCTCCTGTTTTTGCCAGCTGACCGAGACAAGCGCATTGAACTCAGACAAGTAATGTAAACTGAGTGTGAATGTGCTGGTGATGCTTGCCCTCCATCCCTCTCTCCCTCTCCCTTCATTTCCGTGGCATTAGGTGACGGCCCAATCGGAAGAAGCTGAGGAGTTTCGAGCGTCTTGGAAGAGTTGTGACATGAGTTTCTGCGAGAACTGGCAGATCTTGCTGTGAGAGTCCCAGAGAGCGAAGGTTTACGAGCCGGCAACCATGAACCTCCAAGCAAGATGCCCAGTGATAACTCCTGAACCGTGGTTTGTTGTCAAGCTGCAATGCATGTCATCCGCTGATGGTGTATGAAATGTCCAAGGCCTGGCGAGATGCAGAAACCAATGGCTGGTCGCTCCCTGAAAACGCTGTCCTTTGTTTGCGCGATTCCAGACTCCACTACGGATGCCAGGGACTTCAGCCTGGAGAGCCCATCCGTCCGGTGGATCGTCGATCCAGTCTTCTTGAAGGCTCGGAAGCAGAGGAGGGGCAAAAGATGAGGAGGGGAGTCTCGATCTTCTGCCGTGTCAGGTGGCCGGACAGCTGCCAATCAGAGCAGCCCCCAGACGGGCCAAGAGATCGGCTCAAGAGCTGCAACTGATGCATCCATTTCCATCCATGGTCGACACTGGCAGCTCCAGGCTTGGACCATGCCATCAGTCCTTTGCGCGATGTCATGTCTCAGGCCTGCATTTTGTGGTGCTGAATGCCTTGTACGGGAACCACCGAGATCCTCAACTAATGCTGCTAGAGGTATTGACTGATCCCGGCGTGAGCTCCGCGAATGCGGAAGGAACCCTGGCACAGTCCCAAGAAGCGAAGGTCCTTCAGGACTGCAGATTGCTCACATATGCCTATATTCCATGGTGGGTTTGGGCTGCCTGTTGCTACGTTGAATCATGCTTGCCGATATCCTCTGAATGGGAACCACAGAAACTTTCGATGAGAACCTGTCTTCCACGTGTTGTCGTTCGGGAGTTACGTTTAGAGAGAAGTGCAGCTCACACACGCTTGGCGTAGGTCTCTCCTCAAGCAAGGCAGCGGTACGTCCTACGATGCCCTACGTGTACGGACTTCTCTTTCAAGGCTGATATTTACTGAGACCCGCAACAGCTGGTATCATGTGACTTTCATGCTTGGTTGTTTCTATTCACAGCTGGCGGTTCTTCTCGGACGGAGACATATACCCAGCATATACTCTGCATGCTAGTTCTCCACAAGGCTGATACTCTTGCAAAAAACTCGCACCCTGCAATCGGAATGCTACAGACCTTGCCTGGCTTTGTCCGAGTGTGAGTGTCAAGATGTCGGACTGCGCTTCACATGCATGCCCTGTACTGCGTACGTGCCCGTAGATTGCAACAAGCGCCTGGTTCACTTCGCTTGCCTCATGCATGATGCCCTTCGCATATGAAAGGCTTTTGTGGAATAATCTGGTGCTACAACAGACTTGCTTGAAAGACTCTGCGAACACTGGTGAGTTTCTCTTTGTCATAGTTGGGTAACATTTTACATTTTTAAGGGTACTTAAACCCAATAAGGAATATACATTTAGATTTCTAATACTACCCCAACCATGAACAAGTTCTATTGTAAGTGGCGGTCTAGCAGAGTCCAGCATGATTCCCATGCTTGCGGCTGATGGGCTACTCACGTCAAGGGCTTGTGGTTTGATAGATTCCGGTTCACACGCCTTTCAGTTCATGCCTGTGGGTTCTTCCTTTTTTCACTGTGGCCCACTTCGAGCTACCGACTGCTCAGTACTCATTGATTGTTGCAGGAGCCTGGAGGCAAAGTACACCCCAAGGTTCCACCTCAGCTGATTGTGGTAGCTAGAAAGCTAGTGCTGCCGAGCACCTGTGGCGACGAGGTTCACGTCAAGCTGAGCATCGCGACTACACAGCTGGTTCCTGGCCTTGGTTTGAAGCTGGCCCTCCGCAAGAGACTTCGTGCCTTCTTCGCCTTCAGCACGGTGTTGAGGTTTTGCACCCTGCGTCTGGCCACAAGGCTCTTGTCCGATCGACATCGAAAGCTGTCGAACATCGCCTCAGCCTGCAGCGGAGTGCCAGCCTGAGGTCTCGTTGGAGTTGGATGGAATTCTGGCCCAGTATTCGGGCTATGAATCTCGCAACGACATCTTGGGCGAGGCCTGCCTAGTTTGCAGATGCGTGTGCATGCGTGCATCTGGAGTGAAGTGAGGTTGCTGTAGATCGCAGGTCGCGCTTTGCCACCTCTCCTGTGACAGTACGGTGCTGGTTTCCTTCACCCGCGGTGCATCGCTTCAGGCCGGCCACTCATTGTCAAATTGCCTTCTCGCAGTGTTGAAGGGCATCGTGCTGCACGGACATAATTTGCATTTACTTGCTGCGTAACCCTCCAGATGACGACATCAAAAGAGCTTTCCTGTTTCTTTGTGAGGTTAGAAGTGCAGATCATCATGTAAACGTTCGCGGAGGCAGCACTTTGATTGCTGTACGGCCAGAAGCTGAGAGTACAGGCACCTCTCGTTTTTGTTGATGTCGTCCGGCGCTTGTTTGTTTGCTTGTTTGCAGCCTCAAGGTGGCACGAACATCCCATCCGCGAGGCAGCTCGAAGTACGAGCTAGCAGTGCCGTTGGAGAGCTGTCGCAAGGTCCTGGGAGCCTTCTACGAGGCCACAGAAGCTGCCGCACGCAATCGCAGCAGGCATCCTCTACGGAGCTGATCAGGCTTGGGAGGCTCTGGCCGCTGGACACGAGCACGTGCAGGAGCCGGCAACTGTCGAAGCTTGCGGCAGAGCAGCAGATCCGATGAAGTCCTGACAGGGCCTTCTGCCGGTTGGAGACAGCGCTGGGATGTTTGCCAAGCCTCTGCCTGAACTTCGTTGGGCCGTGTGCCGGTTCCGCAAGGGACCGATGTTCTTATACAATGTCCCAGCTTAGTTTGTTATGTCTTTTGAGGCTTTGGGGTGCCTATGTGGTCCATCCAATACAGGCAGCATGTGGTTGCATTACTGTTGCATGTGCAGTTGTCAACACTTGAAACTGTCGGCCGCATGAGAAGCAGCACAGGCGCGGGTGAAGCAGAAGGCCGCACGGCGGCTTGCTGAACTAGTTCCAGGAGTGGAGCAAGGCGCGCGACATGCTCGAACAGATTTCTGTCCTGAAATTTAATTCTGATCTTCAACACCTTCTAGAGTCCAGGTGCAGCGCCGGACGCCGGTCACTGCCTCGTGAAGGTCCTTTGTTGCAATAATCTGAAGATGACTGTCGTCCCTGGCAAGGTCTGGCAGCGCAGCAGGCAAACATCAGACACCATCAGTCCATACCCATGTCTTTGAATCCGGAAGCTGGCAGGACACCGAACAGGAAAGCCACAAGAGCAGTGAGGCAAGTCTTGGTGCCTTCACTTGCACTTGCCAAGTTAGCCTGAGACAAGGACGCGGAAGGCCTCCAACCTCGGGGTTCCTGCTCTGTGGAGGCCCACAAGCATCTGCCGGCATTTCAACATGAAAGCCACCTACTGTACTTATGGCCGCGTTGCCAGCGTTTCCCTGTTGCCGACATGTGTGCATGCAGTCCGTCATTGTGGTGCTGCAGCGTGTCAGCGTCCATGTGTTGCAGCTAGAGCAACACCTCAGCTCTCCTGAGACTGTGGTTTGCGAGCTTTGTTGTCTCTGGGTCCGAGCCTTTCGCAGCGTGTGCAGGTGGTCCTGTTCTACGAAGGTTTAGATATCGCCACTTCCTTAGTTCAGTCTGGATCGATTTGCAGACCATGCGGCCTGCATTGCAGAGGTTTTCCCCGGGAGCGAACAGCGCGAAGGTCCTCCCGATGGACCACCTGTGGTGCAGGTGGCATGGCTGAGCTTAGCAGACTTGTGGAGCAGGCTCAACTCCAGAATTTCCCAACTTCATTGTGTGAAGCTTCTATCTGCTGTTTGCAGATGACCAGAAGCACTCCCACTCGCTGGTATTTGAATAGGACCTGCCTTCTCATTCGAGACAAAGCCAGCATACAACAATGAAGCGACGAAGGCGGCTGCATGATCGCAAAGCCTGAGGTTGGTGTCAATGGCGCCGAATGTTCGTTTCGAGCATTTCAATCCGGAGACGCTTCTGCTGCCGCACGGTTCCCAGTTTTGCCTCTCGAATTCCAGAGAACGGCGCAGAATTGATTGGAGGTGTCGCTGGTGGCCGTGACCCTCGAACTAGCCCGGATCTCTTTCGGGATGTTCGTGTAGCTCGAAGCGCGAGAAAGCCCGAGCAGAGGACGGCCGGAGGCTGCTGATGCCGCGACGAGGGGAGAAGCTTCTCAAGGCCATCAGACGCCACAAAAACCGGGGCCTGCTGTGACGCCTCTTTTGTGGTGAAAGCCGCTGGCTTTTCAGGAGCTTGCGATAGGTGTCTTTATTAATCGACTCTCTTCTCGCACTGCCTTCGTTTCCCCCCTAGACTTCTTGGCCCCCTTCTCAAGACTTTGTCTTTATAGGTCGGTTGGGAAGGGGTTGCTGCTTCTGATTTCTCCATAACGTGCAGCCTGGGAGACATAAACTGCACTTTATAAACACTTTGCGTAGGTGAACATCCTCCGCCGATCTCGTGTTGAACCGGCCCTGTCATGGACGGCATCGTGGGTTGCGGCCTTGGCTTTGTGACGTGTGCTTGTCCCGTCTGTACTTGCATGATCGTGCGCGGCTTGTCGTGCTTCTCGATGTTTCGCAAGTGTACGAGCTTCGTCTGCGAAAGATCTCGAACTGCGCTACGGTAGGTACCCCAGCAATGCCTCCTAGAAAGTGGAGAAATATGTCTTAGACGTTTCTCGATTGCTAACCAATGTACCTTTGCTGATATTTGCGGGGTGTCGTCATATGGCTAATAATACGGTTCCTGCAGGAGCCTCCAGGTTTGTTGCGATTTCCGGCAGAAAACGCGCAGGGCCCCATCGGAGCACGGTATGCAGCAAGCAGAGTTCTCCAACCCCCGTCACCCTGCGTGAGTGAGATTGGGGCTACCTTGTGGCCAACGGAGCCTGCCCACTCTTCTTTGTACAAATAAACCCGCCATGAAACACTTACGCAATTACGAACCAATACGCAGTCATTCGATTGTGGCTTCCGCGTTCCAAGCCTGTTGTTTGAGTTTGCTGCCGAAAGCGCAGCTGTTTTAGGCACATACCGTAGGTGGAGCAGGTGCTTTCCATTCGGCCCCTCTAATTATCCCAAAGCTTCCACAATGTTCTGGGCACCGTGTTCGCAACAGCAGCACTTTGGCAGCTTTGCTGCTCAGAATGCAGTTTCCGGGACGACATGGCATCTGTAGTGCCCAACGTGGTTTTAAGCGCAGAAGTTGTCCGGCATGCAAGCTTTCTAAGTAGCTTCGTCCTGAGTCTACAGCATATAGGCTTGCCCCTCCTCGCGGTTTGAGCATCCTGTGGGCCATGGTTGCCATTTCACGAAACTGCTGCTGCACACATGACACTCGCAGATAATGCCCAAGTTGAGTGTACAGAAGGAGCTCCGGAGCTTCGTTGGACAAGTCTTGCGGGAAGGTGGAGAGGATCATCTGCTGCATCGGAAAGGAAAGGGCGGGAAAGGCAAAGGAAAGGGCAAGGGCAAGGTCGGCAAGAGCAAAGGCAAAGGCAAGGACAAAGGCAAGCTAGCTAGAAGCGGCAAAGGCAAGGCCAAGAGCGAGCAATCAGGCAATGCATTCCCGGTTCCGCTGCACGGGCCTCGTGCATCCAGGCGGGTGCAGCGTCGACAGCAGCGCAAGGACAAGAAGGCGCGCCGCGCGCACTTCTTCGGGGGCCATCGTCATGCCGAGGCTCCCGAGGAAGAGGAAAACGGGCGGCCTGATGCTACGAAGGCAAAGAAGGCCCAAGCAGGCAAAGCAATGAAAGCAAGCAGCAAGAGGATGCGACACATGGACGACGACGATGAAATCACCTCTGAAGAATGTCAAAATGCGGAAGGTGAAGAGGGCAAGGACGGTGCAGGTACGGAGATGGCAGATGCAGATGAAGGCTCCGCTCTTGAGAACATGGAATCAGAGATGGAAGAAGATGATGCTGAAGTCGCTAGCAGTGACGGCAGTGGGCAGGGTGAAAATTCAACCCCTGGAGAGCATGAACAAGGCCGGTACATCCCTCCACATCTGCGAGGCAAGCAGAGGCAAGACACCGTGCAACTGCAGCACCTGCGCCAGCTGAGAGGTATTTTGAATCGCGTCTCTGAGGGAAACTTGGATCCAAGTTGTAATGAACTGGTGCAGCTGCTGAGCAAGCTGGTGCCGTCGGTGGGCTCTGCTACAGCTGCCCATGAGTTTGCAGAAGCCTTGTTGCAAGCAGCAGTGGGTGATCCCAATATTTCCGTCCTTGTCTTGGGCTGCTTTGCGGCATTGGTGGCCGCCTGCCACGTGCTGCTGGGGCCAGCATTCGGGGCTGCAGCTCTCTTGAAGAGCGCGAAGACACTCAAGGATCGAATGGCAGCTGCGGAGGAGAACAGAGGGGAGAAGGAGAATGAGGACAACGAGGAGGAGCTACAAAATCCGGACGCTCGCGTTGCCAAGAACAGCATAATTTTCAACATGCTGCTTTTCAGTTTCGGAGTTTTGCCAGGGAGCGTTGTTTTCGACATCGTGCGATTCGTGTTTGCTAGATCTGCCTCGGAACTCTCCATTGACCTATCTCTTGCAATACTACGTTATGGCGGCCGGAAGCTACGATCCGATTGTCCGGAAGACTTCCGGGCCGTGCTCAACTTCGTTACAGCAGAAGCGAGCACTTCTAGAGACAAGTCTGATGATGGCTCCGAGATTAAATCACGCCTGGACTACCTGTTGCGAGAGCTGGCCGATCTCAAGAACAACAAAGTTTCCTTTTCTGTGATGGATCGTTTCAAGCAAACCCAGGGATGGCTGCAAACGGCGCCTTTGTTGGCAGGCAAGAAAGTGGAGGAGCATGCTTTGGCAGTGCCTTTCCAGCTGATGCAAGACGAAGCTCCTCCTAATTGGCCGTTGCAGGGGGGTGCCTCCACCATCTTGGCCAAATCCAAAAAGGGAACTCTTGCCGACCCACTCAGGGATGCTGCTGTCGCGCAGCGCCTGACATCCGAGTTGCGCCAGAGTCTTTTTGTAGCCCTCATGGGGGCTGAGGATTTTCAGGATGCAGCGGAGCGATTGTCTGTGGCAGCATCGGCTGCTAAGGCTGGCTGTGTCGAATGCTGCATTGTCCTTTTTCACTGTGCCATTCGCGAGAAGGCACCGAATGCCTTTTATGCTCATGTTGCACATGCTCTTTGTGGTCTTCCGGCCCCTGCAGGCAAGAGGTTCTCGCACGGTATGAAAAGAGCAGCCGTGCAACATATACAGCAAGCGCACACCTATGGAGTGCGAGCTGCAGTTTGCTTGGCCGAGTTATGTGCTTCAATGATGTCCTCCAACAGCGTGATGCTACCAGTTTCGATCATTCGCTTCATGCGGTTTGGCGGCGACACCGGGGACGGTGGCAGCCAGGGACTGCAAGGCATCTTGGGCTTGGTCTTACGACACATGGTGGAATCACTCCTCCAGCAGGTGCCGGAATCACAAATATCCCAACTCTTTGCGCCTCTCCGAAAGTACGAGGATGTCCGCGAAGGAATGCTTTTGATTCTGGACGGTCATGTTCGGCCAAGGCTGCCTTCAGCGGCCAAGAATCCAATTCTTTGGGACAAGTTCCGAGCAGCGCGCAAGGAAGTTGTCACGAGATCAGCGATGGATTGAGCCCGAGCCAAAGCAAGCTCCAACCGGCAGACCCCCGCGCATGGGCGGACAGTGAACTTCATGGAAGTTTGCGGTCTAAGAAGCTTTGGCGTGTGGAGCTCTCATGCAGCATTCTGCCTTGCAGGTCTTTTTGTGGGCTTTATTCATATTCTGTGCTGAGGCCCAGATCTGCATTCTCTTCAGGACCGCCAGCCTGCACGGGGTCGTTGGGTGTGGGAATGGTGTGGGAGCTGCGCAGATCAATGGTGCGCGAGGCAGAGGGATTACGATATGCTCGTGGCTTTCGTGAGCAAATCCATCAAGGATGCCATGCCGTCCGGGGACCTAGTTCGCCGATGCAGCCTTCTCCGAGCCACTCAGTCGGCTGAAGGTCAAGAAGATGGCCCGAGGCCGTCGCTGCGGCACTGCGGAAGGAAGTGAAGTCCAAGTGATTCTTGTGCCAGGCACTTCCTGGAGAAACTGGCGGCCAGGTCTGCAGCTCAGACCCGGGTGATAGCTCTGTGAGACCTTGGGCCTCCCCACATTACGAGCCACTTGTTCGACTTCAGGTGGAAAAGCCCGATGCCACGAAAAGCAGCGAGGCTTGGGTCTGCACTTCGATGCTCATGTCTACATGCCCCGTCCCCACAAAAGATCACGATGCAGAGGTCAGTTCAAGGGGTTCGCGGATTGTCGTTTCTCACAGGTTGAGCAGCCCGGAGCATGCAGCTTAGCTGGGCTGAGTGACCTGAAGATGGATGCTGACCGAGCACCCGTACTGGCAGTTCGAATTCCTGAGGCACGTTTTCAGCTGGACATTGGAGCACCAATGGTGTTTCTGCAGCACGCCAAGCTCGTACAGAGCTCCTGTACTTCTTGCACCTGCGACAAAGACAGAGCCTGTTTCGTCCTTTTGTGCTCTTGTGTTATGACGCAGCATTCTTATCAAAATGCCGGAAAAGTGTCGCATGGCCCAGTGCAAGGACGGAAAAGCGAACCGGTTTACTTTGCCGCACTGGATAGCACAGGACATGTGAGAAATTCCGATTCTGACACATGGCATGTCTCCGCTATGGCAATGGCCCAGAGCGAGTTGAACTTTTGAACGTGGGAGCGCCGCGGGCCGGGGGCCCTCGTCCTCGTCACGCGTTGCTCAGCCCGGGTGGCTCACCGAGCAGCCACCACGGGCTGGAAGTGAAGGCTGTGAACAAGGCTTGGCCGGCCTGGCTCGCAACCGGCTTCGCTTCGAGCTTCCTTTCGCGGCGTCCTTTCCGGAGGCAACATCTTTTGTTTGCTCTGCATGGCGCTGTGGCGGTGTGCGCTGTTCAGCACGTCAGGTTTCTGAGGTCAGCGACGCTTCTCAAGGGGCTTGATGAGAGCCAGGCTTAGCTACAGCATACTGCAGAATACATGCAATACACCCTGGCGAGCAGGGTGCATAGCTCTTGCGAGACGGCATGCTTAGGATTACCGAGTCCGAGATCTGTTACGAGAACGGCCACAGATACGAGATTTTCTTCGACCAAGTCCTGGGGTCCGGAGCGCAGGCAGCCTGTGGCCGTAACTGTACTGCGCACATGATGAGATGCAGTAGCAGTGTAATTCCCAGATGATGAAGGCCACAGACGCAGCTGTATAGTGTTTTGTCAAACCCAATTCAAGTCGGCGGGCTGGCAGTCACTGTTGTGCACGAGCAGAGACCACGTGTGGGAAAATAGTAAGCCGAATTGGAATGTTAGTCGAGTTGGTTGCGACTTGGGCGTGTCGGAAGCAGTCGTGCAGGAAACAGCTTGCACTTCTCTTCTAGCTTAGGCAGGTTTTCTTCAGGTAGCTTCACGTGCGTTTACGACACAGCATCACCCGCAGCGCCAGTATGATATGCTATAATATGAGGTCATGTAAGTCTAGACGTGCATGCAAAGCCATCAGTAAGTTCCGCGACCCCTGCGGGAATAGGCTTTCGAATTTGACGGCAGAATCACATGAAAGAACAGTCACACTATAGATAATGAGTAGCGCTTCTCAGCCGCTGCTTGCCCTTAGCGGAGGGCGCGCCTTGTGCGTGCGAGGCGTGACAGAATCCACGTGACTCAGACAAAAACAAAGAGGATGCAGGGACTCGAACAACCCGCAGTCCGCAGTCAATCTCGATGCCTGGCTGGATAAAAGAACGAGCAGCATTCGCGAAATTTGCGACGCTGACTGTGCAATGTTTCCGGATGGCCAGGGCCAGTGCCAGTTCCAGGCACTAGGCCAGGAGGAAGACAGGGCAGGACCGCCAACCATGGCAACAATACAATGATGTAGCAGCAACTAAGATGGCAACAATCTAGTAGCAGTGATCTCAGCGATCACAACGCTAGTCATGAGGCAAAATTTGCCGTTTGTCCTCTTGTTCGTGACGACGACAAACAGGACGAGGATTCACAGCGCAGATGGCCACTGAACGTTCGTAGAGCTACTGCACTCTAGATTCGGCTTGTCTGGCCAGGGCACCGTGTGCGGAGCTGAGCCCTGCGAAAGGAGATGGCATGGCGTGCCAGCTCGAAATTGAAGCATGCTGTGAGGTACAGAGGACGAGCCGAAGAAGGCGATCCTGTGGCCATCAAGGCCACGGCAGCAAAGCCTAGTGAAAGGCAGCTTCGAAGATGAAGGTCATCCCCACGTGGAGACTTGTCCTCGAGCCCGGGTTCGAGGTGCGACCGGCCAGAACTGAAACCGAAACACCCTTCTCGGTCTTGCGAGGAGAAGAAGCTGGCGTCCATTAATGGAGAGCTCGATACGTTGAGAATGCTTGGGAAACACGACAACATTGTCAGGGGCTAATGCCTCCAGGTTTCGTCTTCCGTAAGCTCGGTGCCTTCGGTCATTGAGACTTGATGAGGCCGGGCTGCTTTCCACGGCCACAGTGAATAGCGTGGACCATGCCGGAAAAGTCCGACCCCGATACAAAGTCGTGGTCATGGAGGCCCAGGGAGGTCTCAAAAGGAAAGCAGTTCCCGCCACAGCCCCTTGCGAGGTGGTGCATGGCAAGGAGCTCGCAGAACACATTGCGCTCCAAGGAGCTTTAAAAGAGTCGATTGCCCGCCACATCTTCTTGCAGGCCCGGCTTACGGAAACCCACTGAGGGGCTAGCAAAGCATACGTTGGTTGCATCTTCGAGTTGACCCAGGTTCTCGATGGGCTCTCCTACATGCACAGCCGCGGCATCATCCACCGGGACCTGAAGCCAGAGAATCTTGCCAACAACTGTCAGGTGATGTCAGGTGTCCAGTGAGAGGAAGCAGATCCTTTGGCCCTTGGCTGAGGAACGTGATGGTCACTGGCGATGTGATCGACCATCGCAGCCGCGTCAAGCTGATCGATTTCGGAGTCGTATGCCAAGCTACTGGAGCATCCGGATGTAAGAAACTCGCAGAATGCTAAGGTCGCCAAGTGCCTGGGCCACGGGCCATTGAAAACTGTGGTTGGCACACCGCCGGCTGCCCTGCTGATTCAAATGCTTCCACTCGGCACGACGAGACCTAGCAGCCGAGGTCCATCATGGCACCAGAAGTTGCCAAAGCAAAGTTGGGACCCGCAGCTGCCCCAGCACCATTCCCCGCGCATCGCTTGGCTTCCCTTCAGCGAGGTCAACGCGGTCCATGCGAGCTTTAGTTGGGATGGCCCACAACCAGGCTGGGCTTCAAGTCTCCAAAGGTAAAGGCGATGACACTCTGGTCTCCTAGCCTGAAGCTGATGCACATGTGTTTATACACTTCATCGGGCGTGTCGTGTTAAAGGGCTTACATCCTGTGTAAGGTCGGGTGGGCGTCAGCTGGCTGTTCATTTTCCATTCCTGCATGCCCAGCCACACTTCCTACTTTCCAGTTGAACTGATCCGGAGAATCCGGCCCTCATCTTCTTTGATTCAATCGCTTCTGTAAACATCACTGCAGTCAGAGTGGGCGAGCAGAGCAGGCCCTGGTTTTCGATCATGTTCCCATTTTCCGGGCCATATGCTCAGGTGTGTCTGTCTTGTCACCAGCGGCTGACCCCAGGCAAGTTGTGGCCTCTTGTGAAAGAATGAAAAATTCCGTGAGCCGAGCAGGTCTGATCCATTCTTCTGCCCGAAGGTAGATGTTTGGCTTGCCTCTTTGACCAGCTCTGTATGCGCGCGTATCACTAAAAAAAACACCGTTTGCTTCGCCAAGGTCTGCCGGCATTTGCTTGTACACCTGCCTGTCCGGAAAACTTCCGTTCAGGAACTTCCGGTTTGTTGTTTGGACCTTGACTTGCGTTTGCCACGACCTGCAGGACGGAGATGGAAATCATCAGGCCTCAATCTGCCGACTCGGGGCGCCTTGCCTTCCGGCCGCAACATCTCTGCCAGGTCCGAATATGACAAGTCTGCCCTTGTCAATTGCTCGCAAGAAGCCAAAGATCTTCTTGAAAGGATGCTGGAGAAGGAGTGCCGGATGCATGTCTATCATGCTTGGCAGCTGTGTATCAGACTGTACATAAGACTGTGAGCACGTCCTGGGTACGATGCTGCAAATTCCGTGCACAGGATGTTTCAAAACGTCTGAGCATTCATCAGTGCCTGGCCCACCCGTGGGTGACCTGCTCCGAAACAGACGGTTGCCCCCTGAGCTTGCGTGCGCTTGTGGAGCCCTCGCCTCGTGTTGTGAGTGCGGACTCCTGATATGTTGACCCTAGGCTGCACGGTCGACCTCGGGAACGACTGGGACGCATGAGCCGAGCATTGAGTCAGTAGTCTAATCAGTAGATTTTCCTAGGTGTATATGCATCTAGTTAATAGTGCAGAATTCGTCTGCAGACCCAAACCCAGACCCGACTGTGGACAAGACATGGAGAAAGGAGATAAGCCTGCTTTTTGGGAGTGCATTGAGCGATTCAGCCCGAGAGTACACTAATGCTGCAGGCCAACGGACGGGCGCTGCCTTTCTCCGCCGAGGCTTTTCCTTGGCGCAGTTCCGAACTTGGGTCAACGTTGATGTTGCAGATTAGCTCAGGCTGCAGAGTGCCGGAGGGCAGCTGGAGGTGCGAGACCTCTTCGAGTGGCTTTTCACGCTTGAGCTTGTCGGCAAAGGTGGACGAAGCTTGCGGCGAGCCTCTTTACAGGCCACGAACATTTGAACCTCTTGGAACTTTGGGCTTCCGCATCTCCGAGACTTGAGGCCGCCAGTTGGCGAAGGCTGCCTTACGCTCGACTTCGGGCACGTTGCCGCTTCTGGCGGTGGGCTGCTGCGGAACGAGGTCCCATGAGCTGTTGTTGAGGGTCTGGAGCTTGCCCCTGGCCCAAGCTTGAGGTGCAGCTGCAGCTTCGTGGAGCCCAGGTCCTTGGAACGCTGCAACGCACTTACAACTGACTGCACCTGCATGGGACAGTGCGACGACGCAGGGGCTGTCGCAGCAGGCGACTATAGGCCACCCTTGTAGAGTTAGTTAGTTCCAGATGGGGATCAGGTATCATCAAGATGTAACATTGGTTGCGAGCTGAGTTCACAGAGACGTGTGCTCTCCTTGGTTGGGTGAAAAGCAGTTACAGCAGCTACGGCATCCTGCAGCGCACGGCTCAAGCTTGAAGAGCCTTCCAAGCACGAGACAGCCAACTCGGCCCACGGCTGCCTGTAGCTTACCTGTGAGCATCACGGAAAGCTTTCGGATGTGGTGTCAAATCTGTAAAGGATACCTTGACCGGATATGCTGTGCAAGTAGCGGCAGTCCTTCGATCGATTAACACTGAGGATGGGACAGCAGAACTGTGGCTGTGGACCCTGTGAGAAGGCGGCGACGCTTGACGAGACCGCTACAATGCTACACATGTACCTGGCAGGATGAGAGTGAAGCCACAAGCCGAGTGGAATATGGTGGCGGGTCGGGATATGCCTTGGACAAGGCAAACGCTGTGTCGTGCTACACTACACAGCGCAAGGACGTTGTTCAGCTCGTTTTTTGCTAGGCAGCAGAAGAGACCATTTTCGAACCACCCACCGCGCCTTTATCGTTGAAAGGTGCCGGACTTATACTGAAGCAACCAAGCCATGCCCGCAAAAACTGCACACGACAGGGCAGTTTGAAACCAGTTCGGTCGCCCTTCCAACCGCGCATCAGCTGTGCGATCCATGTGATCCTGACTGCGACAGTGGTTCTATGTGGTTCTCGCAACTGATTGAGGCTCCCCGAAGGCTTGGGGCCCAGTCGAGGCAGCACCTCATGGGCACTGATTTGATCGAGGGCTGCCTGCATGAGATGTGATCTCAAGATGGCTCTGGTATGACAGGCAGAAGCTTTGGCTACGGCGTTGGAAGACTCCAAGTCCTCGCTCAGCAAAGCTTGGGCCAAGTTCCGTGGTGAGTTTGGTGTGCAGCTTGACTGAATCTCAGGCAGCGCATGACTGCACAAGAGAGAGGGGCATCCAAGACCTTGTGCCAGGCAGGTGAATATCTGGGGCAGCCTCGCCATAGGAGGGCCTCAGCGAGGCACGGAGGGGATCAGGGAGGGGATCAGGGAACCAAGCGATAAGACCTATGTGTTGGCGCAGTTGCAGGCACGAACTCTAAGCAGAAGGACCGAGAGGGCGCAAAGAAGGCTATCGAGTCGGCTCTTGCCCAGTTTGAGTCCGACCCCTTCGAGGCGCGGCATTTTGCAACTGACGTCTGCAGACCCTCGCTTCTGGCTTTGCCAGGCAGCCAACTCACTCCAAACAGCGATCCGCGGTCCGGCAGCGAATGCTCTAAACAATGCTACGCTTGCAGCTGCGAAGAACATCCAGACGATGACACTTCAAGCAGCAAGGCACAAACGGTTCGGTTTGTCGCGGTTTTCGTGCTTGAGCACGGGCAGCTCTGCCAGGAGAGAAGAGTTGTCGACTTTGATGAGTCAGAAGGAGCTCTGCCACAAACAGGTAATAATGTCCTCTCCGCAAGCAAACTAGCACATGTTCCTGGCAGGACACGGCAGTGAAAATGGCGCCGATGCATTTGCAGCAGCTGCTGGAAGAATGCCGTCTTGATGTACTTTGGCGTTTAATTTAATCACTCGCGCCTACATTGCTCCCAATCGCGACAGACACACAAGGATTTGCATCCTTGCAGCTCGTCTCAGGCGAAATTGGATTCGACGGTGAGGGAAGCACTTGATCTCGAAAGTACCCACACGTAGCACCCACTAGCACCCACCCACTAGAAGCAGATGTGGGTGAAATTCATTGGCGCGGAAAAGCCGTGCCTGAAAGTCTCACGCGTCAGACAGCAGAGCTCAACGCCTAGCTGTTGCAAGAAGTCAGTGCGATGCCTTCTCAACCTGAGCAGGGTATTGAACAGTGGCAAAGGCAGAGACACGAGAGCCACCTCTGACCAGCGAACTGCTTTGGCCTGTCAGATGGGTACTCAGATGGGAACCTTTGCACCAACGAACTCATCTTTCTTGACCTCTTGCTCTTAGGCCTTCAAGCTGTCTTGCAGATGCCAAGCGATGGGTGGGACCGGCTGTGACGGTGTGGTATTGAGAGCTGAACTGGCTGAAATGCCAGGCCTATCGAATTTCATGCGGTTTCGGACAAAGTGGATGGTGGCGATGTCGTGGACCATCAAATGTCCTTGACCCGCGCGCAGCCCGAGCCTGAGAAGCACAAGCACCTGCTTGGCTGGGTGCCGGGTGAGAGCACAAGGGGCACGAGTCCTACTTTGCACTCTAACTGCCAGTGTGCCATCATCGCGTTAGTGTCCCGTCTCCTCGCCACTGAAAGTACACAGCTGAGTGCCCATGAGGCCTTGAAGTTCTGATGAGGTTCTGTCACTCTCATCCTCCATGCTTCCCATGCTCCTAAGACCTTGGGACGTGGAAGACACGGGATACCTCCTAGCATAGGCCAATCTGTAGCGTACCAAGCTGCTTGACCACCGGATGAGCATTACGCTGCCATTGATGAGGTTTACCCTTATATTGGACGTGTTGGCCGAGAATATCTGTCAGAAACCAAGACAGATATCTCCATCTTTCTGATTCGAGCTGTGGGCTCGACGCTTCTTGCAGGCTACACGGGACGATCTGGGTCACAAACGACAGGTCGGCTTTATGGGACTCTGCAGAGGAGCTGCAAATTCCGACTCGCACAGGCTCAGCTCCAGCTCGCGAGCCAGCCCCGACAGGCCATACCTTTGTGCTTTTTGTTCTTGAAGCCCTCTCAGTAACAGCGCGGGCTTTCAAGATCGATTCTTGTTTCGACCTCTTAGTGCACGCCGTGAGGCGGAAATGCACGCCCAAAGAGTCGGGGCTTTCGCTTTTCCTGGAGGCCTAAGTCCAGCTCGAATCAGGTTTTGTAGGCGCAGTGCTTTTTCCGGAAGCAGTTGCACATGAGGTGGCCTGGCGAGCTGAAATTTCACGTGTCCTTTACAGAGGCGAGGGTCTCCCGAGAAGAGTCACTGTGCGTGACGGAGTCTTTAATGTCTCTTTGGCAGGCAGTACCTTTGGCATGTCTTCGGCTGCGCGACGGAATGCTCGGATTTAGCAGTTCACCCGCCGGGCAGCATCCTCAAACGTCCCAAGTTTTTGAGTTTTCCGGAGCAATAGAATCGTAGATGTCAAACCAGAGGTTAGAGTTCCGCAAGGCCGCATGATATACACGCAAGACGCGCAAGCCCGCAACTCAAGGACGGTCTACGAATGGAGAAGTGCGAAGCTAGCAGAGCTGAGCTTAGGGTGGGACGCCCTTGAGATGCGAGCTTCTTGGTGAGCCTTGCCTTAGGTGGTTGACTTGCGGACACGCTCCAAGAACGTGGTGAAGACACTGCTGGAGTTGCTCTCTCAGTGGCTCAAAGAAGTCTTCGGTGCGAACGTCTGTGTGTGTGTGTGTGGGCGTTTGTCTTGGGGTTGCTCACAGATTACGTGTCTCAAGGTGCGTGGATACAGATAATGAAGGTGTTCTCGGCTTCAAGGTGGAAGCTGGGTCCTTGTGCTTCACGAAGTAGCGGTGCAAGTGGTCCGGTGTTGAGTTGACCGACAGCAGATTGTTCATGTTTGAGGTCAACGTACCAGTGGACACGGACACATTGGCTGTTCCTAGCTCGGACATGGCCACATCATTCCGGTCGTAATCACTGAGCGAACTTGTTTGCTCGTTTGCATCCTGCCTTGTCGTGCATACGCCCTCAGGTGATCCAACTGCAGCACCCGAGAATGCACGTGCTCCCCCAACTAGCAGCTGCCTTGAAACCCGAGTCGCCGATTCGTTCAGTTCGCATCTCCCAGCCTTGTCGCAGGTCATGGACTTGGTTACGGCAGGCCTTTCTGCCTGGCAGCTCCGAGCTCAGTGCCGCAAGTGTCTGCCATCCCACGTAAGTATTTCTATAGGGAAAAGATGCCGCTTCCAGCAAGGCACTGCACATTTCGCAATGACCGGGCGGCGAGCTAAACCTTTGCTGCACTTTTCGCTTGCAGAGTTCCCGTGCGACGCCCGCTTGGGACACTGTTTAGGCATTGCCCAGCACAACACAGCAGAGGCTTTGGTTGATGATGTTTTGGTTAGTGTTGCGCAGCAGACTGTAGCAGTAGAAGCTTCAGGGGCTATCCTTCTGCCGGCTCGAGCCTCGTCGTTCGCAAGGCTATGCCAGAGGTGGGCAACTTTGAATGAGAACACTTGGCAGGTGATACGAAAGTTACCGACAAGCGAGGCACTCGAGTGCAGGTGGCTGGGTGTGCAGATGTCGGAAGCGTTTCCGTGGGCAGTTTGTGCGCCGCATTGGGGTAGGTCAACTTTCTTGATGGCTCCTTCGCCATTGCAGAGAAGCCAGCAGCCAAGCGCTGTTCGATCAAGTGTCCTTTTGTGATGCGTCGGGCTGTAGATGATTTGTGATAGTCATCATGGTGTGTCGCGTCTTGAACGTGTTTTGAAGAGGTGGGCTGAGCCGACAGAGCACTTCGAGTTCGCTGGAAGTGTCTTGATACACATCCTCGTGCATGCTGAGGCTCGTAGAAGTTTTCGGAGTATGTCTGTTCTGCGGGGTCTTAAGGTCAAACCTTTCAACCACGGGCCCGACAAACCCGCAAAACCTCAGGGCATTCGCATCGAGCGCTTCGACCTCGAAAGTGGTGCATTGCGACTGCGGTCTGCCAGGCTGCATCTTTCGACTTGCGCTAACTAGCCTACAGCAAGCTACCCATCATGATCCTCATCCGTCATCGTCTTCGTCATCATCATCGCGACCAGCACGGTCAGCGTTAAGACTGGCAACACCAACGGATGGCCAACAATATCGAAAGTATCATGTCACCAGGAGAAGTCCCACGACCCTGTGCCCATGCCCAGCTCTCAGCAGAAGCAGAACGAGCACACCTCTGTCGCACTACGTCTTCGAGACTGCTTGTAACCAGGCAAAAAATGTCTGAAGCCAGCGGGCAGTGAATTATGCTGCCCCGCCCCATTTCTGTTACCCTCCCACAAAGAACAAAAACCTTGCGAAGCAGTGATGCAACACGCAAACACAGGCAGAGAAGGCAGATGGAGATCTGGAATCATGCTCGAGCGTACTGTAGCCTGTGTAGAACCGAGTCAGGCAAAGGCGTTGCGTGGTTCTGTGGCCTTCGGAGGCTCAGCCGTTTTTTTTTCTCGCATTGTCCAGGCCATCCCGGGCCTAGAGCCCAAAGCCCTCGTGGATGAACGATAGTTGCATCTGGCTGGCCCCATACCTTCAGCCCTTGACCGAAACACGCTGGATCTTCCCAGTTGTATACATGCTGCGACTCGAGCCGACCATAGCCGACTGAAGGTTTGGAGTGGTCGGTGCGCGGAGATCAGTGCCGTGTTGATGATGGTGCCCGCATGAAGCCCGCAGCTCAGGGTTCAGGCGTTGGTGGCATGAGTATCCTAGAGAGCTCCTCGTGACGGGTCCCACGCAAGGAGACACACAACATATGATCTGCGTTCTGTCATCATACCGTGCACGACTCAGCCGCACGATCTGTTGTGCTAGGGCGCTGATTCGGATTGTGTGGTGCCTTGCCCGCCTTCTGCGAGTCGAGATGCCTTGCCCGCCTTCTGCAAGTCGTGAGAGTCGAAACTGCCAGCTAGTGAAGCTTTGTTCGAAACGGCGTGCACAGGCCATACGCGATTCGGATGTCTGCGCGAGATCATCGGGCCATGGCCAACTCGTTGCTGGAGCTTTTCAGCATGGATGCAGAGGCTCCTGATGCTTGGGCTTGTGTAAGTGTAAATGTGCCGAACATCATTGGATTGCAAACGACCATCCTTGGCCTGCAGTCTGCCGAGCCGGCTTCCGAAACGCGGAGCAGCCACTTCAGATCTATTTCGACGGCCTCACTTTTTTCCACCCGTTAGCCACGGAGGCAACGGGCAAAGCTCATGTGTCTCAGGTCGAGACCCCTTGGCCTTACAATTGGTTGAGCCGTGAGCTTACAATGCCAGTCAACGCAATGTCAGGAATCGGGCGAGGGAGTGTCACGTGACTTCCAGCTGCAAAGGAATCGCTTGACCTTGGTGGCCGAAGTGGCCATCGAGGGTGCAGAGGCCCCTTTAGCACAGTTTAGTATGAAGTCCAGCCTGCTAAAGCATGACGGCACTCCTTGTGACAGAACTAAGGGTGCGGGAGTTGGCACATACCTTGCAAATCCATTTGGCAGACCCGTGTGGCGGAAGCTTGTCGTGATGAAGCCTCGAATCATCGCGCAACCAAGCCGGAGTGTCGTTGATCCTCCGTGACTTCTGATGAAACTCTGGACGTCGGCAGCCGCGTTTGCACTAAAGCCAATAGAACTGCAGAACCCATGACGGAGTTTTCAAACGAGTCGAAGACTGTGGTGGCATTGCTTGAAACTTAGCCTTTGGACTGCTGCAACGGTTCAGGGGTTGGAACAAGGGGAAGCCCCTGCGTCCAAGACCACATTGGTTCTTGGGTGGGCCCGAAAAACGGAGCCGCTGTGCGAGTGTCAGCAAGACCTAAAGCCTGAAGGCCAAAGCAAGGAGACATTGGGTTAGCGGTGCTCCCAACTGTAGCTCCTCCGTTGCCCAGCTTTGGGCACCAGAGACCTGGGTCTCACTCCCAAGATGTTACAGTAGCAGGTCCAAGTCCTTGGTGAGGAAGGGGGCAATGAGTGGCAAGAGCCTGAGGCAAACAAAGGATCAGCTCACGCGTGTTCTCTCTCTCTCTCTCTCTCTCTTTCTGTGTCTCAGTCGAAACTTGAGCTCTGAGGCCGGGCCTGTGTGCTAACGCTCGGTGCCAGCTGCTGCAGCTGACGGCAAGCCCTTCAGAAATGCCGGCACAGCCAGTGGTGATAGATGCACCCTTCCTCAGGTGGACAACCGACAAGGCGGCCGTGATTTCTAGAGCGGTGGCTTATGCCCACTGACAGGTGCTACTGTAGGTTCTTCATGTTGCATGTTCAGCAGGTTCAGCACCAACCATCAACCTTTTTGGTGCCGAGCTCATTGATCTGAGATCATGGTGGCACAGCAGAAAAGAAACCAACCTTGCAGTCTTCCGACAGGCAAAGAGCTGGAAGTGGACATCAGCTCACGCAACCACAGGCACATCGAAGCCATCAGCGAGTGTTACTTAGTAAATCTTAGTAGAATGTGGGGACTCTGTCATTGCCGGAAGGCTTGGTCTTTGGGAACCAGTCCTTCCTCGGTGTGGTGGCTGCCTTGAGCTGTTTCTCAGCTATTGGACCAGGCCCTGCACTTTGCCCCTCCAGTGCAGGCCTGCGCTTCTCTTACCACACACAGCGCAAGCCGGATGGAGGGCCTCGTCCGGCACTATGGCTTCCCGGATCTCCCAGACAAAAGCACTATGTTTCATGGAGTTCAGGTGATGTCGTGGTTCGTGCAGATGTGATGACCTCACTGCTTTTCTGCATTGCAAACTTCCGACCTTTGCTTTTGAATTTGCATTGCGCTGCTTTGTTGGCCCAGGTTTCAGCCCTCAAACCTGTCGAATTGGTGATCAGTGTGGGCCCGAGGGGGAGGGTCACCGCGCTGCCTCTGTATTGACACTTCGACAAGCTAAGACCTAGCTTCCAACCAGCAGTGCCGACACTGACAACCTCCGCAAACACCCAATTATTCGCACCATGGCTTGACCACGGATGGAAAGTAGGCAATGGAGCTTTGACGGTCGCCACATGTTCCACCTGAGGGCAGAAAATAAAGCAGATGCTCGCGAAAGGGGGAGGCTTCTGGGCGTCGAAGCTCGGCAGACTGCGCTCGGATGACCAGCCCTCCCCAGGGCCTGGATGGTCAGCACAGGGATTCGAGCACGAAAATTCGTGCCAGTTGAGTTCAAGAAGCTGGGACATGGATCTTTTCTGGATCTTGCATTTCAGCTGTAAGTCCATTGCGGTTTCCTCAATGCCATCATGCCCTTGATGCTCAGCATTGGGATTCCGACCCATGAATGTCGCGACGACTCGAGTCTAGAGTCTGCCCAGGTGCCCCATTTGTACATCTGGCGAGCCGGGTTTTCAAAGAGAGCTGGAGACTCAGCAGCCTCGGTTTGTCTCGGCTCCGCCATGCGGCAATGGCACAGGCCATAGAGCGATCTGGACTGAGGTGTCGAGGACATGCAGTATGGGCATTTGCTGGCTGGTCCTGGCCTCAGACCATCTCAGGCTGTACCAGCCGATGATCCGATGTCGAGCCAATCCCGTCGCAGGCGTCAATATCTCCGGTCTGACATGCCTGGTCAGAGTCGAAAGTGCAGACAGCCCAGAGGCAGAGTACATGATAGCATGTGGCATTCGCTGTGCTTGGCGTGCATGTGCTATCAAGACGCACAGGGCGCGGTGCTGCCATCGTGCGCGGAGGCCAGCTGAGGAGTTTCGCTTTCTAGTTTGAGATCTTGCTTTTACCTGGGGACCGCTGGGACTCATGCTGTATCGCATATGCAGGCACAGCCATTGGACAGCCTGCTGAAGGGCCGTGGCCGTGCTGAGTGCTCAAGTATTTCAACTACTTTTTAGCAATGCACGCGTCCACATGTCGTGACTCAAACTTGCGATAGTGACTAAGGTTGCTTCGGGGGCGCAGCTTGAAGCCAAGACCAAACCAGAGGAGCTGTGACCAGGATCCTGGTTCAGATGATGTTGTTCATGCACATGGGGGGATAACTGCGCCGACTTTTTTGCCTTGTGACTGCCACTGCTGGGGCTGGGGGGGAGGATAATAACGTTCTTTGTTTAACGTTCTTGGTTTCAAGAGGGGGGGGAGGGGGGGGAGGATAATAACGTTCTTTGTTTAACGGGATTCATGCTTCCTTGGCATGGATGAATACTATCGTATCATACCATATCAGCATGGCATGTGATTTCTACCCATCTCCACATTATTACTCATGCACAGCGCACAGCACTAATTAAACCCTTGTGAAAGCATAGGCAAATTCCTATTGGTTGACAACGACTCTTCCATAATCCTGCCCCAAACCGCATCGGATCAACTTCGTCAGATGTGCCTATCGCAGTTAACTGCATCGGATGAACTTGCTCAGCATCCGTCAAAACTTCCGTAATTGTAGTTAAGCCTTGGGTGACCGTGGAATGCCGGATCTTGCCAATTTCCTTGGAAAGCGATAGGACCCCCCAAAAGCGATACGTTTAAGGCACACATCAGTTATGAGGGATGTGGGTTGATGTCGGTTTCGTTTGTATTGGTACTGTGATTACCCTGTCACTGTCGTTCCTGAGAACCCTAGGTTCAGGGTCGGGTGTGGCGGTCGGAGACGGAAACTTTCGCTTGGGGGGTGGTGGAGGATGGGTGACGAGGATGACCACAGGTTGGCTCTCTGAAGCTTACGAAAGCATGCGTTGGGCCAGCAGTTTTTGGTTGGATAGGTGGCTAACCAATCGATACCCTAATCGATACCACCAGGTCGTTTTGTGACCCATTGCCCATTCTGATGCAATTTGTGTTTAGAGTAAAGGGCAGGTAAAGGGAAGTAACGGGCAGTAAAAGGCAGTAGAGGGCAGTAAAGCGCTGGAAGTAAAGAGCAGCAAAGGGAAGGGCAGGGAGGCTACGAGTAGGATCAGTGAGATTGATGGTCTTCTTACTTTCACCAAAGCAAAGCGATACCTCACAGAAACATGTGACGAAATCCTTGTAAAGCGAAAGGAGCCCCAAATCATCCATGGTCACGCAACATACAAGAAGTTTTGACAAGCGCTCAGATGAGAATTACTCATCCAGAGGAATAGACAGTAAACGTGTTTGCAATCTTAGGCCATGTCATGTGAGGACATATCACACATGATGTATCATGCGCAATAATCCCCCCATGGGGTTGTTCATCCCCTGTCATCACCATCTATCACCATCTATCACCATCGCCAGCACCACAGCCGTTGATCACGACGAGGATGGCGGTGACGGCGGCGGTGCTGCTGGTTATGCTGGCGAAGGTGATGGCTCGCGAATCCTATGCTCATGACGATGCAGACGGAGCTGTACTAACTCAGGCTGATGATGATGGTGATGCTGCTGATCGTGGCTGTGTAGGTTTTGCCGCCATGGACGAGGCTGAGGAAGACCACATCGATGCTAAGAGCGCTGATGAATACCGATGACAACGACGACGAGCAAGCCACCGGTGGGGATGCGGTGAAGATGGTGTGATTCGGGCCAATTGACGGTGGCGCTGATGGTGCAGCTACGAAGTTCGGGCCGTCTGTCCCGCCAAAATGGAGTCTGAGAGATTCTGTAGGGTTTTACATGCCATGCCGTCTCGATGAAGCGACTGTCACAACACCATGCCGTCTCGATGAAGCGACTGTCACAACACCAGGATGCCGAAATTCAAATCTCGTCCTGTCCATTCTGCTGATTTATGCTGTGGCGTCCTTCCACTGTTGCTCCCATCGTGAAGGCTGAACGAAAGATGTTGGTTTTCAGAAGGAAGGTTCGAAGGGCTGTAAGACGAAGCACCATGCCTCTCACATCCTCAGGCGTTGAGATCCCACGTCAAGGAGAAACCGTGAAACAATCCTGGGTTTCTCGGGCCTCCTGCCTTCGTACTGCACGACCATGGGAATTGCCTCCGAATCAAGATGCCATAGAGTGTCACGCTTGAGGCCCTTCTTGGAGCTTCGTTTGCCGGATCACCCCGTTAAGGGCTGAGTCTGCTGCGCACAGGTGCCTCATCACTAGTCACTAGTCTCCTCTGCTCGAATCGCGGTCCCTTGAGGATGCGGAGCCATGCCGGCTGCAGTACGGACGAGAGGTTTGCATCTGAGTCTTGCAGAGTCAAAACCCCGCCGGGTCGTCGCAAGATCACGCTTATTCTCGTCCTAGGTGGATGTCACATGGGACACGAAGACAGCAGGCTTCCTCATGCGGACCCGGCTGGGTTGAAGGAGATGGCTGAGATGTTTCATTCACATCAAGTTCACTTGCACCGAAGGTGCCGACTTGTCATGCCAAGACCTCCACAGCTGGTTGGCATCTCAGATCAGCCCAGCAGAAGCCGGTGCATTCTTGAAACTAGACAGGGCCTGATGTGGCAAGTGAGGGTATAGCAGAAGTAAGTCAACTTCGTGGTTTTACCTCTGGCATTCCGAAGTTTTCTGTGAAGAGGTTTCGGGCTTGTGCCAGTTAATTCCGTGCCAGGTCTTGCTCATCACCTCCACCGTGTGTGCCAGGGCACTGAGTAGCCGCTGTCGTCAGCGGCAGAACGGCTCATGTCAAGGAGTGTTCGATCCAATCAAGGTTTGGAACAAAACGCCTGCAGACTTGGAGATACGCTTTCTGGCCTGAGTCCCAATTGTCTGGCTGCCTTGATCTCCCCTGATAACCTTCAGACTGCTCGATATGATTGAAAGAGTTTCAAACTTCGAGCTCCTATAATATACGATAATATACTATCATATACTATACGACAGTATATTATAATGTACTATACTATGATAATATATATATATATATATATATTCTATAATGTACTGTACTTTAAGTACCTGACTCTTTGGAGTCTCTGCCAGGCCCCAGGTCTTCCTGAGGAGACCGCGGAGCTTGGGGCTGAGAGGCTTCGGCCCTGTCCCGTGCGTCCGGTGAGTGCAGGGCATGCCACAGAAGAGTGCGGGTCATGCGGCACCTTACTTATAAACATGTCTATATCTATATCTATATGTATATATATATATATATATATATGGATATGTAGATATACAGATATACAGATACATAGATATATATATATATATATATGTGTGTGTGTGTGTGTACATGTATGTTATGTTGTGTTATGCTATCTTTGTGTGTGTGCCACCGTGTACCGTACATTGAAGCCTGGTGGAGCTCCTTTACTCCGGGCTTCTTGTAGCCACATCGGCATTGCAAAAAGAGCCAACTCTCTCTCTGTCTCTATAAAATCGTGCGATGTTGAATGTTTTGTGGCAAAGAAGTAATCAAGGTCCTTTGTAACGGTGTTTGATTATGCCCGTTTGCTATTGCAAACTGGCAAGCGCTGAGGAAGGGATTCAACCCCATCGTCCCCCAGTCCACTCACATCTGTCGGAGCCCCAGATTGCCTTGCACTTAATTCTATGTAATGGCTTGCCGGGATGGCCGTGACTGAGAAGCTCAACATTCATGCCAGCTGGTGGCTTTCTAAAGCGAAAAGCGGTTTCCGCACGTCCCTCATGACCATCCATTTCACTTCTTGTTGTCGCCTGACCATGTGTTACATTGTTACACTTGTCATCGCCGTTGATGTCGAGAGCCTGAGTGAACCATCAGCCCACATGAAATCGCAAAGACAAATGGAAAATGCATCGAAACAGCTGCGTGAGACAATGACCAGGTCTACTGTAAGAAAGGCGCACCAGCACCATCCCCTAACCGGGTCCAGTCTGACAAGCTCAGGCACTGATGCGCGGCTGTCATCACCCCAGGGAGCATTAAGAAGCGTTTCTGGATGGCTGTAGGCTCTTCATGGTCACTTAACGGTTCATTGAGGTTGGCAGAGGGTGTGTCTCCACAGACTTGCGCTTCCGCCTCGGTGCCATTCCACGGGTAATAGTAAGCATTTTTCGCACAGCTTCCAGAAACAGGTTTCTGCAGAAGCACCTGCGGCATCAGTTTCCGAAGCCGCTTGGCCAAAGGACGGAAGGCCCCAGCCCCGTGTCATCCGGCACCGTGAAGGACATTCCACAAGGAAGCGAGGGCAGCGAGGGTGCAGTGCGCCTCAGCCCGGTCCTTACAGGGCCATGCAGGGCCTGGCGGCCGGCGCGGCCTGGGGGCCTGTATGTTTCAAAAAAATTCCGCGTCTTGAAAGGAGCGGGGGAATTGCTCTCAGCTCCTCTTTCGGCACAGCTCCGCATGGGCCAGGCCTTGGGCCCTCAGCCTGCACGTGGCACATCCATCCACTCTTTGTCAGCGGCTAGGCAGTTCTGCAGATCCGCCCGGCTTTTGAAGCTGGAGGCGGCGTCGCTTACAACTGGCAGGCAACTCAGTTGATTGACTTCAGTGACTTCCATGCCTCGAGTCACTGCCCTAGTGGCAAGGTCTGAGCAGTTCTTCGCAGTTCCAGCTGATCGCTGAGATTCTCACAACAGTCCACGCAGCGGAAAGATGCCAGGCATCCACAATCTTTTTTCTTGGCTTGTGGAAAGAAGGTGGCCAACCCCAATGACACCACGCTTTGTTCCGCTCCGCCGAATCCTGAGTCAATGCTCATGTGACACTGCATTCATGCGGACAGTTCCTATTCGTTTTCAGACGATTCGCCCCAGGCCCCCGCATATGCAGGATGTCGGGATCTCAATTCAAGTGGCAGTCAGTCAGCAGTCAGCAGCCAATGCCTTCGCAGATGCTTACAGGGTTTTGCTTGGTTGGTTGGTTGATGTTGGTTGGTTGGTTTCGGTCGGGTTGGGTTTGATTTGGTTTGGTCTGGCTGGTTTTGCTAATGCCAAGGTGCTCCCACAGAACTGGCTCTCACTTCGGACCAGCTGCGGGGGTGTGCTCCCGCAAGAAGGATGGTGCAACGTCGAGGCTTGCAAAATCAGCTCAAGAAGATTGGCGAAGTGATTCCCGGGAGGTTTATGCGCCTTTCACGGTTGTCAACGCCTGTCCCTGCGATGTGCTATGCCAGTCCCCATCCCAGCTTCTTCATGTTGTTGAATGTTTATCTGGCTTTCCAACAGACATGGGATGGGCCGAGGTTCAACCCGCCGGTCGCACGAAGGAAAATGGGCAAGGCATCGTTGCGATCCCGTGTCTGCTGCCGCGGATGAAGCGGCCATCAAGCCTTCCAGGAGCGCGAGAAGGTGCCAGTGCGCGAGCCTCGATCGCTGCTGTGCCGCTGGAGCACTCGAGTCGTGACTCGTATCGTGAGGTCCGGCACCAAGCCCAAAATTGAGCTCATCGTTGATGATGGCTTTGGAAATGAGGCTGGGTGCTTGCGAGGATGTCCAACGAAACACGTATGGCTACAATAATATATTTCGCTTGGATTGTGCCAAGGTGCTGGTACCAAGGAACGGCCAAATCGAGATCATGCCGGTTCGTCTGCAGCCAAGAACTTGTGCAGCTGTCGCTTCACCTTCCTTTACCTTACTCCAATAGGCATCGTCGTGATGTCGTCTTGGCTTCAGGTCTTGATGATGATAACTGCCTCAGGCCTGGCTGGAAGCCCTGTGCATACGCTGCATGGCATACTGGCCAGGTGGACATGCAATGGACAGGAAGGCCGCACAAAGCTACGATGGCAAAGCCTGTGCCTCGTTGAACTGGCAAGCTAGCTCTGGCGCCTGCCCAGACTGTCCAGATCTGTCAAGTCATGTTTGGCTGGCTTTCCGAGACATTAACGCCGTGGTCGCTGTTCTCAACTGCAGGACACATACCCGGTTGAGTCCAAACAGAGTGCAGGTAGCAGCACGCGGTTCTTGCGTTCAGGAGGGGACGTGACGGGGCGTGGTCGCATTTCCGACTAAAGCACGTTCTCGCCGCAGTCCTGCTCGGGCCACGTCTACAGTGCCGGGAAAACGAGTTTCATCCGATAGTCCAATACTTTGGCGGCGCTCACGAACTTCATGAATCGCTCCTGCCCCAAAGCAGTGTTTTCGTTGTCCTTCAAATCGAAAGAGAGACGTCACTAATAGCAGGGTCGGCTCTTCGTATCTCTTCGCCTCTTCGCACTGCTTAGCATGGTCTCTCTCCGGACTTTGTAAGGGGTTTCGCAATTTTCAAGTCCCGTGCGATTCCGAAGTCGTGCTCCGAACACAATGCCCTGCATGCTTCGGAGAGCACACACTGCTGTGAGCAGTTTACAAGCGTGCTCATGGAATGGTTCTTAGGTGCTAGGGCTTGGACTGTGAGGTGCTCTGTCACAGCTCGGTGTCCCATCGGCAAAGTGTTATGTTAATCTGCGTTATCCGTTTGTGTCTGAGAACCCTGACGCAGGAAGAGTGAGGTGGAAGTGGAATTCCATTGTCTTGAAGCCAAGATGAGTTCGATTCTCAGCATCGTGAGCTTCCCGAAGCCTGTGTCCGCACGTTACACGACTGGCACCGGTACCAAGATGCGCATGACCCAAAAGTGCCACAGCTGCGGATTGCACCACAGCGACGCTCCCGGTATACGTGAATCCTGGGCCACGTTTGAAGACTGAGATGAATGTCAAACACTACGGGAGGAGCATGCTTCCTGCCTTCGAGTTTGTGGCTGAGGAGAGCCTTTGCCTAATCCATATTGCAAGCGACTCGCTTAAAGTCTTGGAAGGACTTGAGCGTGTCTTTCGCAGTGCGGGACATTCACGGGCACGCCAGCTCATGGCCCCCCAAGCCAGATTTGACAGTGGAGGCATTTCGATGATGCCACGAATCATGTCAGGTCGTTGCCGTTGCGAGCAGTGCAGCAACGGACTTCTTCCACTGAAGTGGTGGTTCACCGAGCAATGCTGTTACTTCTCAGATGCTGGCAGACGACCTCCTTTGGAAGCTCAGGTGCAGCTCGAATTCAGGGGAATGCTGTGGCCTTACATTTCGAGTTGAAGAATCAGATGTTGCGCCGCATTCGATCGCCGCGGCCATTGCAATCAGGTGGATCAACCTCAATGCTATGCGGAACGGCCGAGAATTGATCGCACGAGCCACGGTAACGGTTGGTCGATGAGGGGTTTCCAAGGGACGTCCAATCGCTTGCAGGCAACCATGTAGATCGAAACATCTTGCAGATTCCTGAAGCCTCTCTCCGTTGAATTCATGTGCCAATTGGGATCACAGCTGGGCCCCGGGCCATGGAGAGCCAGGCTGAGGTAAAGTCGAGTCTTGGCCGCATGGAGAGGAGAAGCGACAGAGGAGTAAAATGACAAGTCAAGTGACTTGAGTGCTGCGGAAAGTGACAGAGCTCCAGCAAGGTTGAAGCGCACTCTGGAGGCTCGGAAGAGCTTCAGATTTCTGGCTAACTTTCGTTCGCACCTTCCCCTGGACCACCTGAAATGTTGGGGACATATCTGGAAGACGGTTGAAACTTCTTCCAACCGCCGCAACTGCCAATTCCGACGAAGTTCATGAAACAACTGGGTGTAACTAGCAGAGTTGTTGCTGCCCTGAGCTAACGGACGAGAGTAGCTCCACTTGAGTTGCATAGAACTTCACGCTTCGCGTAGGCCTTAAAACCTTGATCATGTGTGAACCCCCGGTCGTAACAACGAAAGGGTAGTAATTAGCGATTGATGCAGCCATTCCACGGCTCGATCTGATTCACCTGTTTCTTAGAGTCCAAGGCAGGCGGGGTTCAGAAAGCCAAAGGCGCAGGAGCCAAGGCTTCTGCTACTGTCAGACCCTTCGTTTCGTTGCGACTCAGCCAGAAAACCCCACACCCGGACCCCGAGCTTTGCCATTGCCGCCCGAATCCGAAAGCCATGCGCAACTCACGAAGCGAAATGCGGCAGAGAGTTTCACCTTTTTCTGCCAAGCTGCGAGGGGTTGTTAGTGGAATCTAAGCAGGGCAACTACACGGGTTTCTTGTGATGCCGTGGGCTCCTGGTTTTGGATGGTGTTGGTAGCCTATTGGGTTCTCCGTTTCGTGATCGTGAGTGGTTGCTGCATGTACCTCCGGGCCGTGTAGGCCACCCTGGTGAAAGCTGCGGGCTTGCAATTGCAAGGCCGACACATCCATCTTAGCGGGTTGCCCTGCGACACCCTGCGAGAGACCTCTGCCTTTTTGGTGCAGGTCGGCAACTACGGCTTCGTGCGGAGCGAGCAGAGGCTGCCAAAGCCCTCGCAGAGGCAGAAAGCCAGCGCCTCCGACAACAGGTGCCCCAGATCCAAACAGCACTGCGAGACGCTGCTTGCTGTAGTTTGTCTCTGCTGTTGTGGATGACATGACAGGTAAGGCGGCTGCAGGAGCAGGCAGAGTCAAGTCAGCGGTGTAAGCCAGAAACAGCACACCAACGGAGTCCTGCAGGCATGTCCTTCATGCTCTAGCTGTTCCACGAGTTCGTCCAAACCTGGCTGCGGAAAACCTCAGCCTTCGCACAAAAGGCCTTCGGCTCCTGTCGATCCTGCCGCGATGCTGAAGCGGTGCCTCGCCTCGGGCATTCTTTGCTTGCGCAGCCTTCAGCACAGCAAGCACAGCCAAGGATCCCAGTCCCACTACGTGCAGTCGATCCACTGCTTGCTCGCCCGGGAGAGGAAGGCTTCCAGCCCCAGTGGGCTGGTGACTATTTGGAGGCTGTGCAAAAGCAGGCCTGGATTTGAAGAGAGCGGTTGAACCGGCGGCTTTGCACACGGTAGCAGGCAACGCTGGACCCAGATACTATCTTCGGCACTGTGCCGGCCTGTGACATGCAGGCTGCACTTCGAGTGTTGGGAGGGTCGTAGCTTCATGGCAGAGCCCCCACCTAGGCAGATCCAGGCTGCGCAGTCCTTCTTTCCCAGGAGCTTTTTCCGGACGCGCTGTTTCAGGAGGTCGGCCTGCCGCCGGCGAAGCGGTTTAAGTCGACCACTGAGCTCAGCATCTTCCCGGATGAGGTCATGGACTACAAGCGAAAGACTGGGATGGAAAACAGCACACGCTTGACTTTTAAATCTTCTGAAACATCAAGATTTTCAGTAGTGCTATAAAGACTGGTTGCCACCGTAGCATGTGCACCGACGATGGCTGTGGCACATTTTGCTTTGCGCAGGATGGGCCACACAAAAAGTTGGATCGATTTTGCTTGACGAGAGCTCGTCATGAGTGGGAGAACAACGTGCATGTAATTAGTACGTAGGCCAGCACGTGCCTAATTCGACTTAGGTAATGCCCGCTTTCTGGTTGTGCAGTCTGGGCTTCTGTAAAATCAATCGGAGATGCACATTCAGTTTTTTACTGTCGGCACGCTTTCCGTGGTAAGTCAAAACAAAATGGCCGAGCAAGCCCCACGGCGAGTCAAGCGGGACAGGCACGGAAGCTTGGGAAATGCACTTTGCGATCCCAGGTCTACACCTCCTGGTGGTTTGTCAACTCCACAGGCTCGAGAACCAGAGCGATGCTTGCTGCATCAATCGTTCCTGAGTAGGGTTGAATTGTACATTGCTGACATGTTCAGACTGAAGAACTACACTTTCATGAGATGCAATATGTCAGTACAGCTCGTGTATTAGCCAGATGCATCTAGGATATGGAGGAGACCTCGCCTGGATTGCCCGAGTTGTCAGAGTATAAAAGTCATGCCATGATATGTTATGCCCTCGGTACTGCTTTGGTGCTATGTATGTCTCTACAATTCTCTGCATAAATGCAGAGAATGAAAAGCATACTTTGTCGCACTAACTATGTTAGAGCATACATCTATCTTGAAAGCATGACACTGTGCATGCGATCTTAGAAGTGGCATATGTTAGGCACGAGTGTACACTCGACCTCCCAATAGTAAGTGTAAGGGTCAGAGTCAGAGTGATAGTTATAGTCCTAGTAATCGCAACCGTAACCGTAATAGTAATTCTAAATAAAAATCGCACTAGTAATTCGCAATTGTAATAGTAAGTTTGGCCAGGCCTGGACGTCCGTCTCCTGCAACCCGGAGGGCCTGGCCCCATGCACCCGGTGGCGGCCTTTGGAAGCAAGGCCTGGCGGAGGAGCCGAAAAAATGAGGGATATAACACCAGTGCTTAGGGTGTTTCGTGTTTGGGGTTACCAAATACATGGTTTAAAGAGGTTTGGGGTTTGCGGCTGGCTGTTGTGGGCTTCCTTCGGTTTTAAAAGAAGTGGTGAACTGCATGTACAAACGGGCCTGCTTCTGCACATGGGCTTTTACTCTGTTATATACGGTTGTCACGTGAAGGAAACCTATTCAAAAGCCCATGTCTGCACCGCAGATGTTGAGCTCAGATTGAGTACTGTTTGCCGTTCGCTTTCCGGGCCCTGGACATGTTGCCGCGGCCTGTGATGCGATCTGGACGTGGCATGTTTCGCGCGGCAAGGACCATGGCGCACATGGTGCCTCCTACCAGGCTGACATGGAAGCAGCTCAGCCCAAGGCCTGATGCAGCAAAGGGCATCCCGTGCGAAAGAAGCTCCCATGGCATTTCCTTTATCCAGAACGAGGCAGGATCCAGGCTCATCGTTTATGGTGGTGAAAACATCGCTCGGACATCCGTAGATCCATCTCAGGCTTTGTGGGCAGCAGATGCGCAGGGCGATTCCTGGAGCTGGAGGGCCCTGAGTTGTGATGGTCCGGCGCCGCGAGTGGCACATGCCCAAGCCGCAGTGGGTTCTAGCGTCTACATCTTTGGAGGAAGATGCGGCATCGCCATGGACGAGAAGCCGCTGAATGATCTTTGGGTCCTAGACTGCCACTGTGAACCAGGGAAGGAATCCTGGTCGAAGGTGCAGCTTGCTGCGGGGAGTGACGACCCTCCAGAGCCCAGGTCGTTTCACCGAATGATTGCCGTGAGCAGTGATCTCTACGTATTTGGCGGCTGTGGGACGAGCGGGCGACTGGCAGATCTGCACAAGTTCGACACAGTCAAGAAAACTTGGCACAGCCTTGGAAAATCAAACCTCTTGCGAGGCAGGGGTGGGCCAAATCTGCTCCATTTGAAGTCTGATCGGCTTGCAGTTATTGCTGGATTCGCAGGCGAAGAAACAAACGACGGCCATGCATATGATCTGAAGAAAGGGGCATGGGAAACTAGCGCTTTAGAGGGGCTTGCAGATCTTCGCCCCCGTAGCGTGTGCATTCCAATTTCGCTTCCGGGGGACAAGGCACTCGTATTTGGAGGGGAGGTCAATCCTTCAGATCTAGGACACGAAGGGGCGGGTGGTTTCGAAAATGATATTGCCGTACTCGATGGCAAGACTGGTGCCCTTTTGAGCAGCATTTCGTCTTCTTCCGGGTGGCCAGTGGAGAGAGGATGGGCTGACGGAGCTGCTGGAGAGGCGATCAAGGGATTGACAGGCCGTTTCTACATCTTTGGTGGACTCACCGGAGACGACCAGAACCCTAAACGACTCAATGACTTGTGGCAGTGTGATGTGGAATAGGTTCTTCACGAACCTCGAAGCGCTCCGAGGTCAGGCTGCTGTCCCTCCCGAGTTGGACAAAGCAACAGAGGTGGTGGCTTTTCTTTTGGCAGCAGCTGGACTGGTGATGCCTAGCTACGGGCCGGCACGATGCCCTGCCCCATGAAGAATGCGTTGGGGGATCGGGCACATAATGGCACAAAGATAAAGATAAGTGTCTTCATCAGCGGCTCCAGGGACCGTACTTGGATTGGAGTGCACTTTGAGCCCAGGCACAGGGAAGAGCAAACGATCAACCGACCTTGCCTGTTCCCAGCTTCCGGAATCCCAGGCCCACTTGAGCTTTGGGCCTTTGGGCCTTTGGGCCATAGGGCACACGCGTCGTAGCCAATACCCGCAGCGTTTCCTCCTTCCTTCGCAGGGGTAGGCTTAGGCAGGTTGCATCGTTTGTACATCTTTGGGCTGAAAGATGGAGCAAGACGATTCGGTTTCTCCTGAAATCTCCCCTAAGCTGCAAAGTTGCAGGTGTCCATCCTGCCCGAGATCCGCAACGATGCTGGAGACGGCGTTGCCTTCGTTGGACTCAAATGTCATGCACCCATGGAGGCGAGCGAATTGAAGTCTGCTTGCGCCGGCCGTTTGTAAGCAGAGTATGGCAGCAGCAGTGAGGCCAACGTGCCGGATGTCAGTCGCACAGCCGACCGTTGCTGCCACTTCGAGCTCGCAGTCCTAGAGTCCTCCTGGGTCGCACTTTTATGACTGCTCTGAGGTTGGTGGAGCAGTCGCTGTGGCTGTGACGCCGTGCCCTGAGAAGACAAATTAACCCTGTAACACGGCTGCGGAAGTACTCGGAGAGCCTGCTAGGCCACTCCATCCCTGCTGCCTCAGAACGGAAACGGTGGCGCTTCCGGAGGCTTTCCCATCTCTTCCCAAGTCCTCAGAGTGTCGGCTGTGGGTTTGCACCAGGCGATGCGAGGCGTTCCCAGCTGCCTAGTCAGCCTGCTGCCAGCAATGATGCCCCTTGGCAGCAGAGTTGGCATCTCGTTTCCGGCTGTGCCAGGGGCCCGCCCCGCTTCTCCCAAGGCTGTTTAACCACACAGAGAAGCTAGAGGCCATGTGCCGGCATTTGTCAGTCGAGCCTCTGAGCAACCACTGCGCTGCTCGTGCGTACTCGTTGTGTAGGCTCAAGAGAAGGAGGGCTAGCCGTTGTTTGTCTGGCCTGGCCCATGCGGAAGTGCCATGGTGGGAGTGTGCGTGTTTGCAGTGTTGCTGTTGCAGCGGGTTGCTGCAGACATTCATGAAGCGGTACGCTCGAATGATCCGACAAAGATCCAGGAAGCCCTGGCATCTGGAGAAGACATAAACTTACTCGGCCCAGGAGGTCAAAGTCCGTTAATGCACGCAGTGCTGACTGGCAATGCGAATGCAGTCAAGTTTTTGCTGGAGCAACGTGCCGATACCTCCGTCCCTGAAAAAGATGGTTACACTCCCATGCATGGAGCAGGTTTCCAGGGAAGGGCAGAGATTGCAAAGATGTTGATTGCTCATGGTCTTGACCCCAGCGAGAGGCACAAAGATGGCTTCACTCCAATGCACAGAGCATGCTGGGGCACAGAACAGCGCCATGCCGATACAGTGAGGGTCTTTCTAAAAGCGGGTGTACCTTTCGATGAAGCCGCGAGCAACGGGCCGGGGCCCCAGTTGAAGTTCAGAAGTTAGAGTTAGGTCAGCCAGGTGCATTTTTTGCTGCAATCCTTACCTGTCAGAGGCAGAAGCCGTTGGACATGGCTCAAAACAATCCCGCAACTCTGAAGCTGCTGCGAAAGAGGGCGGACAAGGCAAGCAAGAAGGAGAAGGTGCCCCGGACTGATCCATGGTGCGAAAGTCCATGATTAGACTGAGACCGAGCGGTCGAGCGATACCCCTGAGCTAAGGAGCTCTGAGCGCAGCATTTGCTACCGCGCCACTGGCAGCGTCAACTTAAGAAGACTGGCAGCGGAAGAAAATGGAAGAAAGGACGCCTTTGGTGCCCTCGAACAGCTGTGTGTCTTCTTCTTTGTGCCTTCGGGCTTTCGGTACAGGTTGGCTTCAAGCAATGCGGATGTCCCTCAGAAACAGCGGCCTGGGACTCATATCGCAATCGGAGTGCTTTGGCGAAGCAGCGAAGGGGAACTTCCAACGAAGTGGTTTTCAGGCAGTCTAGTCTTTTCCGATGTCTCAGTTTTGGCAGAGGTCTGGGTCTCGGCCGGCACCAGTCGGGCACTCTGGTGGACCAGCCTCAGCGACCAGCTCCTTCAGGCTTTCGAGATTGTCTTTTCAAGGGCAGTTTGTGACACGTCCTGGCAGCCGGCAAATGTCGGGAGGTGGCTGTGAAACACCAGGGCTCTCGGACCTCGTGGCCCGGAACCCTCTTCTGTCAGGCACCTGCGTTTGTATGCCCGCCCGCTAGCAGGTGCCAGCCCTTTGAGTTGAAGGAGTCCAGAATAGGCACTTTGCCCTAATGCTATGCTGGGATCGCTCACTTCGAAGTCCCTGCTCGCCCTGTCGAGAAGGTGCTTACCCCGTCACCTTGAAAGCACAGGCGCAGTTGCCGGCCCCCCCAGTTGTGTTCAAGAGTCCACGGGGTCCACAAAGAGCCACTGATGCAGAAGGTCTCGCTTCCTGCTCTGCGTGTGCATCGACTTCGATGCTGCAAGCTGGGCTGCCGGGCATCTCAACTCTTGCGTCTGAGTTTGCTGGCGTCGTTGGAAAGACAATCACCTTGGCAAGCCGCGAGTGCTCCGATTCCTCATGTCATGCCGTGCGGAATGCTGCAATGTAGCCGTGTGAGTTCGGCCTGGACGCCGTGTTCCGATTGCCTGCTTCAGCCGCGGTCTGTGATGGCTGATAGGCGCAACTGCAGCAGATGGTCAGCTCAGGTGTGGGTAGCGACAGACAGTCCGAGGGCAGCGCTGTCCGGCTGCACATCTTCACTTCCGTCCGATGATGTCAGAAGCAAACTTGGTTTTCCCTGTCTCGCGAAACCACGCCGCTTGGAAAGAAGATGCCCGAATGTCAGCCGTCAGCTTGAAGAGAGACGCGATATTGGATCCTTGGCATCTAACATCGGCGATCGGTGCACTTTCTGCGCAAAGTCTTTGGCGTGATGCTGTCCTGCTCCTTTCCCAGAGCCGGAGATCCAGACTGCATGCAAGCACGATTTGTTGTAACGCTGGAATGGCAGCTTGCCAAAAGGGATTGGCATGGTCTGTGGCCTTGTCTGTGTTGGTTCTGATGTGCACAGACGGCACACGGCCGGATACCATTAGTCTCAACACCTGTATTGGATCAAACAGAAAAGGCTTTTGGAGGACAGGGCTGGCACTTCTGAAACCAGCTTCTTTCTCCATGTTGAAGCTGGATTGCTTCACGTTAACCAGCCTGCTCTCAGGGTGCAGGAGCAACTGGCGTCTTTCGAGAGACATATTTGACGATTTATGTTTAGCAAATGGAGTGCAGCCAACAACACAGGTATGTAACGCGCACTTGACCGCCACCTCGAAGCAACCGTGGGCTTTTTCATTGCATTCCGTGGCAGAGACATCCCAGACAACCGACCGTGTGACCTTCAAGATCGTTGCTGGCAGCCTTGTTCAGAGCGGGATTTGGGAGCAATGCACTGCGCTTCTTCAGTTCCTGCGGTCGCGGAGATGTAGTGAGCAGGCCATGCCCTTGACTTCTCTCGTCAGTGCATTCGGGCGCGAGGTACTTTGGAACCGAGCTGTTTACATCATGTCTAGCTTGGACAAAGACCTGGGAGCTTGCTCTGCTGCCGTAAGTGCTTGTGAGAAAGCGTCCATTTGGAAGCAAGCCCTGGGGCTTTCAGGGATTCTTGCGGAGTCTGGCATCAGGAGTGATATTGTGTGCTGGAATGTAAACCTTAGCGGCTTGGCAAGCGCGAGCAAGTGGACAGAGGCATTGGGGACCTTCCGTGCCGCAGCCAAGTCTGGTCTCAAACCAGACGTTGCAACTTTTGGTGCGACTGTGGAAGCAGCAGCTACAGGGGGTCAGTGGGCGGCGCTTCTGGTCTTGCTTTCCCGGCGCAGCCGAAAAATCGATGCAGCAGCCTGCAGCACTGCACTGCGCGGCTTAGCCGGTAACCCTTGGAGAGCAGGGACTTTGGTTCTGGAAGCTGCTGTACGCGACACTTTGCGACCAGATTTGGGAAATCATGCATCCCTTCTCAGCGCTTTGCCGTCACAAGCCTGGCAGAAGGGTGTGCAGGCACTTCCGCAGCTTGCACTGAACACCTTACAGGCCCTACATTCCCCTTCTTATTTGTCATTGTCTGCTGCGCTGTTTCAAAGGTTAGGTGAATGCCAGAATTGGAGCAGGGCCTTGGTGCTGTTCTCATTCTTGCAGGGCTACGAAATGCTGAGCCCTTCAGTTTTGGCCAATGCCATGGCATCCTTGCAGGCCGCCGGCCGACGGAAACAGGCCTTGGATCTGTGCAGACGGGCACAGAAGGATGCGGTCCAGCTGGACACTGCGTCACTGTCTGTTGTCCTATCCCTTTGTGATCGAGCAGATTTCTGGCAAGACTCCCTGCGTTTTCTGTCTGACTGGACTGGGCAGCTGGAGGGCGTCACGTTGGGTGCAGCCGTGGGCTCATGTTCCAAAGGTCACCAGTGGTCATTTTGTGCTTCTCTCTTGAAGAGTTTACAACCACAGGCAACCAAGTCTCTTGTCGCCATAAATTCCCTCATTGATGCTGCAGCAAAATCTTCGGATTGGCAGGTGGCTCTTTACAACCTGATGCACGTTGCGCACGATGGCCTCGAGCCCGACCTCACTTCCCTCAACTCTGCGCTCCCAGGCTTTAAGAAACAGGATTGGGTGCGTGCCATTACCCTTACATCAGTTTTGTTGCAGCATCAGCAGCCAGACGCCATCACGGCAATGGGGCTGCTTGCTCTGTTTGAAGAGGCTTCGTGTTGGACCCGGGCTGCTCCACTCCTGGATGAGCTTGGCAGCAAAGCTGCTATGCTCGAATCCCGAAGCCAAGCGATGGCTTGCATGGACTGCCTGCTGCGCACAGATAAGCTGCACGCCAAGGTTTCCCAGATGTTGTACCGATTGGTGCTGGCACCTGCCATTCCCATACTTTCTGCCATGCACAGGACCAGACTCGAGGAGTCTCCACCAGAGTTGCAAGTGTACAGTTTCGGCGCCCACTTTACTAATGCTGCACTGTCACAGCTTAGCCTGACCGCCACATCTGCCTTTTGGCTGCCCATGGTTCGGCAGGAGACACGAAGAGTCAGTCAGCCGCGAGGGACAACCCAAACCCAGCAAGTGGCCTCCGCCCGCCTGGTGACAGCATCGGCGGCACATTCGATTTGTCCGCGGACAGTCCGCCAGCGCAGTCTGGGACACCGCGGAGAGGGTGTCGAGGATGCTCTTCAAGCAAGGTTGATCCCAATTTTCGTCGAGCACGATCGAAGCCTTCATGCAGAGCGGTATGCGCTTTTGGCAATCCTCTTCGATCTACGTTTTCGCTGGTCACAAAAGGGGTCACTCTTTGCTGCGTGCCCTGCCTTGGACAGTTTACTCGTAGTCCTTCATGTGGAGGCGTGGCCTCTCAAAGCTGCACAGGTCACAATCAAAGACAGCAACTTCTGTCACATGCTTGTTAACAAGCATCCTGATGCACGTGCCCAAGCTTTGTAGGATCAGCCGCCGGCATCCGTTGTCATGCTATGCTGAAACCCCATTCTGAGGTTCAGCTGCATGCCAGCATGGAAGGAGTTGGCGAGGCCTGTGCACAAGTGCCGATCCACGGCTGTTTGAAGCACTTGACCCATCTAGATGTTACTGATCAGTGCATTCAGGGGCACGGGCGAACTGTCAAAGGGAAGCAAAATATTCGGAGGGCTGCAGGACTTGAGCAAAGTCTGGCGAGTGGAAGCTCAGCTAGGATACGGAAGTGATCCCGATCGTCTCATGAACCCACCTTACAACGACTTGGGAAGAACCACCGGAACACACTAATTGGATGCAGGACCCAGCATACGCCTTCAGTGTGGCAGACTTCTGAGAAGTGTGCAGCCTGGGTGCCTTTTTCCATTCTTTTTGTGGCACCTCTGAGGCCTTCGGGGAGCAACTGCCTATCGGGGGCAGAGGCCCCTAGACAATGTTGCTCACTAGTGCTTGAGTCAGGGGCAGCACTCGCAGAGACAGTGCGAAGTTCAGCACGGCAGGACCACCAGCCGGAAATGTCCCACGGCCGAGGGCTTTGATCCCATGCTGAGATTTCCACAATATAATATAATATAATATAATATTATATTATATTATATTATATTATATTATATTATATTATCCACTGGTTCGGTCAGGGCTTACCTGTCTGTTGCCTTGCGAAGGCTCCGCCTGGCAGTGCAGCGCGCATCAGATGCTGGTGAGCGCGCGAGGGCCCCAGTCCTTGGCGGTACTCAGATGTAGTGTTTAATGAGACTCCTGCCAGCACAGGCTACAGTGCTGGTCGATCTGAACCGCAGTGGCGTGCGAAAAGTGCCACGGTGGCCACATCCCGAAGTGTCTCTGTTCTGCTTTCTTGGTGCAGTTAGCAGAACAGTTAGAAAAAGATCAGGTCTGGCAGTGCTTCCGGCGTGGACATCTCAGGTGACCTTAGACCTTGTCAGAAGCATTTGCCACTACTGACTCTGAGGCACATTCTGCACATGCTCAAGCTCAAAAGAGGACTAAGCCACCAACAAGAGTCACTTTGAATCACGTGCGACCCAACGCTCGGATCTCTCTGTTTTTCCGAACAGGACAAAATCCACCCTCCGTGCCTAGGCCTCAGACATCGAGTCGGGTCAGCTCCAGATCGAATCTCCACCCGGGAAACTCATGTGAACCTGGACGAGGTGAACGCCACCGTGGTCGTTGCCATACATGATCGTGTGGCAGTGGTGGATCTCGTCGTTGATTTGAAGTTGTGCGAAGCAAGCTTCAGTTTCAAGCTTCCAGCCGGCATGCAAGCCAGGTCACCGTCATGCCTGACAAGCCGGCTGCTTTCGTCTTGGCCTAAGAACCCACCAGAATATCCAGAGTCTGGTTGACTGTCGGTTTGCCAGCTTCCTGCAGGCCCCGGTGCCACGACAGGTCGAGGCGCATTGAAGTCACGGACGCGGGAGCCTCCCATGATGCCCCTATCACAGGACAGTGGTGGAGAAGAAGTGGAGAGCGAAGATGCAACCGTCCTCAGGACGTCCATGTGCTCAGGCTGCTTCAGCCCGGCACCGGCCATGAGGGTCACTTGCGACGTGCCTCAGGTTCACGGGCGAGCTGAAGATCGACACGCTTCGTGCCTGATGCTTTGATGTTCCATCCCTTCGTGTAGATGCAGTCAAGGACAGTAGGCAATTCGATCTTAGAGGGCGCGGTGACAGCTAGCAGCTACATGCACGACGTGTCAGATTCCGGCTCACTAGCATCTCAGGTGGGTCTGGTGGTGGAAGGCGGGTGTGATTTCCGGCTCAACGATGAATCTTCTTAACTTACCGCCCCTTTCTTCATGCAGCGCCTGAAGCCGTAAGTCACCGTAAGTGTATGCCTTATGCCTACGCACTGCTAAACGAAGGCTGCAGGTATTGTCGGCCTGCATATGCATGGCCCCAACTGTTCTTGTACTGAGTGCTGCTTACCAGGACCATCCGCAAGCCTGTCGCCTTCATCCGTCGTGGCCTCTTTTCACCGAGGCCTCTCCCCAAACTCTCCACATGATCTCAGGTTTGGGGTACCGCAGCTGCTCTGGCCGGCAGCTCAGCGTGCTTCCATGGTCTGGCGGCGGGCTGGAGTCGCGGAGGGGCACGGCTGACAAGTGTAGTTCCAGAGGCTTCATCCGAGCCGAGACGGCGAAATGAGGCCGACTCCACAAGATGCTGTTTTGTTTGCTTCCGCTTTTAGTGGTTTTTAGTGCCTCCGCTGTGACTTCAAGTTGTCCCCGCTGCTCTTTTGGCTTTGCAGGCGCTGCATCATGAATTTTCGCATGGAGCCAACCTACCATGCACAGGATTGGGCGCCTGAAGAAGAAGCAGGCGAAGTCGAAGTCGAAGCCTCGCAGAGAAGGTGCCAGAGAGGCCGAGAGGCCGGTCTCTGAAAGCGTAGATGCCTTGCCGACCGGGAAAATCGAGGAGGCCGGTTGGAAGGGCTTTTGCACAGCCTTTGCCAACATCCTGGGCAGGGAGCTAGAGTCCAGCTCGCCGGTGCTAGCAGAAACTGAAATAGAGAAGAAGCTGAAAGCTAGCAAGGAGGAGTCCAAAGCCAAGCGGCTTCAATCCGCAGAAAATCGGACGGAGAAGGACAAAGGTCATTCCTTGCCGGACATCACACAGAAGAACTTCGAAGCGCAGCTTCGTAAGTTTGCCACCCAAGGTGTTGTCCGCTTGTTCAATGCTGTGCGAGACTACCAAGCACATGCAACTGATGACAAAGCCGAGAAATACGAGGTGAACAAAGTTCCCCTTCACCAACGAGCAAAGATGATCGTTGAAAGAAAGAAGGAGACATTTGCGAAATCCTTGAGCAAGGTCAAAAAGCCAAGGGCGAGTGATGTCAAGGCCCGTCCCGAGACTGTTCGATGAGTAGAACTTACGCATGCTCGACTATTACAGGTGAGGTTCAGTTTGCATGGAAGTCTGATGTAGGCGAAGGCGTGTGCGTAGTTTGCCTAAACTACGCCCATGGGACCATGTAGGTACTCAGGGTATATCACAGCATATCGCAGCGTTTATCTGCGACAGGCGAAGCGAAAAGAACGTCGCGAAGCCTCTTCCAAGGCTATGAGTCTCGCAGCCGACAACATGTTGGATGAGTTTGGATAGACGCTCTCCAGAGCATACGTGCCACGTCTGTGCAGCGCTGACACAGCGTGCAGCCTTCTCTTTTCTGGATCGTCCATTGGGCGTGCCGGTGGAGCATAAAATGCGCTTCTGCTTTCAACCACGCACGATTCAGTTGAGCCCGTGTTACTACAAGCATCGTATGAAGTTTCAAAAAACCATCCGGGCCATGGCAGGTCTTCACGATAAACTTGCGGGGTGTGGTTGTCAGCGTGGCCCAGACGCCAGCCTCTCAAGTTGAACTCACGTGCATGCAATCCTTTGTGCTGGATGTTCTTCCAGGCCTGACAGATGCCGCGATGTGGATTTTCAGATCTGGGACATTCAGGCCGGACGTGAGGCATAAACACGAAATGCGCCGGTTACCAAGCAGCTGCCTTACCCCATGCAGCCGAAGATCCATTGGTAGTGATTGCTTCGTTCATGCGGATGAAGGTGGACATGCAGCATCCGAGAAAAGATGTCGTCTTGAAAAGCACCTCGCAGCCTGCGCTTCGCACGCCATGGATCTCAGTTGAGAGGGCTAGTATCAGTACGGTTTGCGTGTGTGGCAGTCTTTTGCTGTCACTCTCGCGACGCAAGGTTCTCTCGAAGAGATGATGTGCTCGAAATGGACGTGCATTTGCGCGAGGTGGGGTTGCGAGGTGCTCTCTTTTGCGGGTCAAGGGCGTCACCCATGCTTTGAGAGGTGAAGCTCGCATTCGGGCACCTGGAGGTGTGTTCCTTGGATCCCAGCCGCCGTGGATGCCGTGGAACGTCACGACATCTCCGTTCCCAGGTCTCTGTGATGGGTGCATTGATGGATCAAGTACGTCTCCTCAGGTGCGGAAGGAAGTAAACCCCGGCTACAGCTTTTTTCCCAAAGTGCTATTCGTGGCAGGCGAAACCTGACAGTGGGAATCGGTGGCCTCACGTTTGACCAGGTCCTGATCAGGGCGAAGGCTGCCGAGTACTTTAGCATGCAGGCTACATGGAGTCTATCCCTTTTCGGGCAGGGCGCGCTGCATTTGAGCAATCCGCAACCTCCGGATGCTTCGTCAAAGCTTGTGGTCAACAAGCTCGCCCTGTGCCTGCATGTCCTGCATGCTGTTCACAAGAGGGCCTCTAGATTTGTTCATCATCGTCTCAGGTTGTTGGAGATGCAAGGGTGGATGTTTGGTGCCAGCGATGGACCTAGCCGCGCAAGGACATGTAGAGCTTCAAGTATGCCAGAAAGCCACTCATGCCAAACGAGGCTGCACCTACCTGATGCGCATTATCTCCCAAAGTCTCTTCGTGACACCATTCAGGCAGAGCAAGGGGCTTGGGCTTCGGAGTCACTTGCCCGGCCCGCGGCTCCAGGTGGTGAGCTTGGGAACTACCCGTCTAGACATCAAGGGTGCGCAGGCGGAAAGCTCGGACGGGATGTTTTCCCGGAAAGCAATGCATGTTGCATGGACTCAGGTCAAGCTCCCACAGCAGGTACTCTTTAGCGAAAAGAACCCCGCGGAGGGAAACTTCGGCATTGTAGCGTCCAAAGCGCCATACTCAGCCTTTCTTCGCGGTGCAAGCCCCAAAAGAACAGCAGCACCAAGAGGTTTGGCTGCAGTATCTTCCGCTGGTCAAAGCTTGCTGGCGGTCATTGCCCTGACCTCAGTGCGGAATCAGAGAGGTCCGCTCGATCTGTCGCAGCACCTATTTACACCATTCTGCATCTACCCGCTATCATAGTTTATCCCTGCTTCGACACGGTAATTGTATGCCTGTCCGAGGCTTCAGCATTCCAACATTTTCTTGGGCGGCCTTTTAAGCCGACACACTTGGAACCCCAGGCAGAGGCCGCCTGGGTGAATTTAGTGACATTGATAATGAGACGCCCGAAACCTGCCGGTGGAGGCGTGAATGGCGCTTGTCGCCGCCTCTTTGTCACATAGGCTCGGCTGCAAAATGGGGTCCCACGCGTCTATCCTTACGCAAGTCATTCGAAGCGTGCCCAAGGTCCTTCAGGCGAGCTTCGCCTGACGGAGACCGGATAGGGTGCTGCCTACGTGCTTCCATGACTGATGACTGTGGGTTTGTGTGCATGGGCTTTGTGCGGAATCTCGGCTCGAATGGCGAGCCAATCAGATGAGTGCTGCCTTGAAGAGGATTCATCTCTCAAGCCTGTGCCGGGCACCAACGCATTTGCCTGCTGTGAGAGCTGGCAAGGCGTCCGCGCTGCATGAAGCGATGATTCCTGGTTTGCTTTGCCATGATTTGCTTTTACTCCCCCGAAAACCCTCGGAGGTGGGCCTTGCAACTATGGGCCTTGCAACTACGGAGGCTACGAAACTCCCGAGTTTCGAGCTGCATGAAGCGGCATTTCTACACAGATCTTTGGAAGATGCATGGGACACGAGCACGGCGGAGGCACATGCGAAGTAGCCTGGCCCCAGGACTTATGAATGGGTTTGCAATTTCTACGGAATCATGGCAGCCCCCCGGTCATCGCGAGGTTTTTGTTGATTACATACAACGATTCCATACAACATGGCGACATCGTTCTCGTTTGCATATGCCATCCGAACCAGCCGTTTCTGCCATGACTGCCATGGTTGGATGATGGAAGTATAGGCTATGAGTTGATTAGAGCGGGGGGGCTTCGTGTGCTCTGGTCCGCCGGGCTGGTGAGTCAGACACGTAAGGTTTGTCTGCAAGCAAGCTACACTACACCAGCGAACAGGACTGGACGCAGGAGGATGGTGAGAGAGGGAGAGAGGTAAGGAATGGTAAGGAAGCACCATATCGCAAGCAATTCAACAGAGACCCTTGACAAAATCAGGCTGCAGCACGCGTAGGGGTTATGTAGGCCAAGACATCGGGCCGCATGTACAAAGGAGGGGAGTACTACAGATGGGTGGGATAGATGGCCTTGAGCACCATCTGCGATGCTACCTAGGTATAACGTCTCCGACCACCCCAGTGTCATGGCAGCCTTGGCCGTGGCAGGGATACCGTTTTGTCTGCAGCTCTCTGGAGCAACAGTTGTGCACCCTAACTCTAGGCATTTGGCAGCGGATCGCAGAACATTGCCTGCCATACTCGGACGGCAAAGTCGTCACGGACCTCGGGGCTGGCGATGGCACACTGGGGAAGCTTTTGCAGGCAGGGTCTGCAGAGTACACGGGGACTCGGGACGCAGATCTCGACACTCCCTATCCAACACCCGAATGTGGATGCCTGGGGAGATGCCCGAAACCGGAGCCACAGGAATCCCAATCAACAAGCAGACAACGGCAGTGTGCCTCCTTGCAGGACCTGGTAGGACAAGGATGGCCTTTCTGGCGTGTGGGGAGACTGAAACCAAACCAAGCGTCTCTTACATTGCGGAAGTGTCGGAGCAGCTCGACATGTTGTAACCTTGCAGCTGCTAGCGTGGATAGATTATGATAAATTCCATGTCTGGAGTAGGAAACTGAATTATACCTCGAAATGCTGCAGTTTGGACCAAATGGAGCTTCGGCGATCGCGCTGGACATCATGTGAGCCTTTAAATTCTCATCAGACTCAGACGGGCTCCGATCGAAGCAGAAGGGTGTCGAACGGAGCCCATTTCATGGGAGAATGTGGACGATGTGGATGTGTGCTTATTGAAACATTGATCCCGCTGGCTCACTCTTTGGCCCCTGTGTCCCCGATCTGTCACACGCCCCAGAAAAGGAAAGGGAGGAGGCCAACGTCGGCCGCACAAGGAACATAATGCTGGGGAGGAGGTGTTTAGTGGTTTAGATGCTTGACACCACAGTCCATGAGCAAGCGAAAACTTCTGATAATATCTCCTCCACACGTGACACCCTCCCCTGCACCGGTTTCTGTGTGGCTTTCTCTGGGCATCCCGAAAGGCGCGGACTATGTTCAACGTGGAACTTCGGTGGCAGACGACAGTTTGCTTGTCTACTTAGAAGGATGCGCGAGAAAGACTCAGGACCCATTCCCTCCAGACAACTGCGCACATTTGAAACTTGCTTGCATGCGGGAGAGACCGAGTTCAATGCAGCCAGGCAGAAGTTGTCATGGCTGCGGGAGAGTGTCGAGAGTGAATGGAATAGGAGAGGGAGCGCTGCCAATTCTGGAGAGTTGCGGCCGCCCTCTGCCAGCTCTGAGCACTTGATGCACAGCCATCCTGAGGATCGTCAAGAGCGACGGTGTCGAGTTTCTGCGTCACCAGCCAGAACAAAGCCTCGACCTGGTCGTCGCCACTTTTGCCGTGCACTTCATGGACAGGGCCAGCCTTGACAAGGACACAATCAGAAAGCACCTGTTGTTAAGTTGCCTGGAAGGGGGCTTCTGAGAGGAGCTTACACGAGTGCTGCGCCCCAATGGCCGAGCCACGTGGTTCAGCCCTTCGGAAGCCTTGACTGCGTAGAATCCTGTGTCTGGAGGCATCGCAGTGTTGTCTCGTTCCCGACCCGCGTCCGCTGCTGAACCTTACCGAGGCTTCTCTCAGACATCTACGCTTTTTGGCAACGAGGACCTCGGACAGCCATGCCGGAATCGTAAGGTCAGGACCCAGTAGGCGTGCAAACGATGTAGAGAATGAAGAGGCCGTGAGAGTAAGTTAGCCGAATATGACAACAATATGGTCATGCATGTGCTACAGAACTCTTCAAGCAGCAGCTAAATTTACAGCAATTTACATGGAGAGTCGTTCCTTTTGTAGTACTGGGTGCTTGCTGGCTGCATGCAAAGTCGAGCACCTACATGAAATCGAGCGTCTACCTGGGGAATCTGGGGATCGGCTGGTTTTGATGTGCTGTGATGCTAGTATTTGCTGTTGTTCTTTTCTGCAACGTCTTCGTCGTGATGACATCGATTGCTAATGGTGCTTCTACTGCCACAGTGGTCTCGGTCACCCTGGCCGAATGCACACTTTAAAAGTGCTGTGATGCCACTAATGTTTGTCTGTACCCGTGTTAGATGGTTCTGATGTGTTGTGATTCTGCTTCTCAAATCGAGCGGCCGCACGGGGAATGGCTGGATTGGTTGTGCTGTGACGCCACTGATGTTTGCCTTGAGTGTGTACTTGTGAAATCGAGCGCCTGTATGGGGAATAGCTGGTTCTGATGTGTTATGATTCCACCGACGCGCGTCTTGCCTGAGTGCTTCTCAAATCGGGCGTCTACATGGGGAATGGCTGGCTTGGTTGTGCTGTGATGCCACTGATGTTTGCCTCGAGTGTGTGCTTGTGAAATCGAGTGCCTACATGGCGAATAGCTGGTTGTGGTGTGTTATGATTCCACCGACGCGTGTTTTGCGTGGGTGCTTCTCAAATCAAATCGGGCATCTACATGGGGAGTGGCTTGGTTATCATGTGTTTTTGTCTGGCGGGTGGACACGGTGTCTACGTGGGAAAAGCCATGTTGAAGTGACCATGACGATGTGACCTCCTCGCATCGCACGCGCGCGCGTGTCCCCTCAGACAGCTGTGTTCCAACAAAAAAGCGAGTGACTCAGCTCCATGACTATAGCCTGCGAACCAGAGACCTATAAGACCTATTGCCTTGGGACTGTTTTCTTGCGGACGAGCTCCCTGCGGTGCGGCTTTGTCAGCGGGGCGGGTGGGAAAACAAGACCTGCGACTTTACAGCGCGAATTCTCATCTTGCCGTGGGTCGAGGTCCGATTGGATCTATTTGCGAAAACGGATGTCAGATATACTGCGCGGTGCCTTGCATTCGCCATCGCAAGGGCGAGCTTGAAACAAGCGGTAGAAGGGCTGGGCTGAAGCTGCGGCATCTTATCTCGCGCTTTCACAATATAGTTAAAGGGGCGGACGGGGGCGCCCCCCCTGCGCCACTATGCAAGTGATTGATTTAGAGCCAATAAGGAGGGGATATTGTGTGCAGTTTGGGGGGGTCCCTGCCCCCTCCGTTGGTGCCCCCCCTCCCCCCCACCTCAAGGTCCATCGTGGCCTATGCGTTTAAGCAACATAGCAACTTGCGTTTTGTGCTTACGTGGCCGATCGCGTCTACTTGGCAGGTTTCACGTCTGACCCCTCAGTAAATAGCTTAGCTGCCACCAGGACAGATCGAAGCTACTTGTAGATGGCCCAGTTATTGCTTACGCAGGGACATTCCGACGCGCAATGAGGTCGGTCAAGGCACTACGATAGGACAAGGGTGTATCTTTACGTGGGCCAGTGTAAAGCTAAATAATGCTATCATATTGCAGGATTAAACTTCATGGCTCTACATACGTGCTTGCATCCACGCTGCCCGAGCTCTGTGGACGCTGGTTCCGTATTGCCCGTGCAACTTCAGTGGAGCAGAGGCCTCTTCGTGAGTGTGAGCACGTGTACGTACACGTGGTGCAGGACTTCAATCGGCTCTACTACTCGGTCGGATTTGAGAAGGATGGTGGTGCCTCTGCAGCTTCCAAGCCAACCTCAGTGCTGAGGATTACCCGGCCTGCATCCTATGATGACTTGCGAAACCACATTGAGAACCGATGTCACAGCAATTTGAAGCAGATGTCTGACGAAATGATAGCTCAGCTGATTTCCTTAATTCCACGTGATTTGAAAGAGTTGGACATCCGGTTAGATGTTTTCGAATTTGTCCCACAACCTTCCAGAGATGGCTTGATCCAGTTGTGACAAGCACTTGGGATGGCCTTTGTGGCTTTGAAGAAAGCCGCGTGTGCCCGCAGGATCCCAAAGGGGCTTCTCACGGGACCAATTAGCTTTTTCCGAGGAGCAGCTTTGAGATCGCATAGTCCCGGGC